>JAUPTC010000012.1:10406814-10426814 GCA_030762895.1 Sophora flavescens
ATTACATGGAATACCATAGAGTATTGTGTCAGATAGAGATCCGAAGTTTACTTCACGTTTTTGGGGAAGTTTACATCAAGCTTTAGGAACTAAGTTAAGGTTAAGTTCAGCTTATCATCCTCAAACTGATGGACAAACAGAAAGAACGATTCAATCATTAGAAGATTTGATGAGAGCATGTGTTTTAGATTATCGAGGGAGTTGGGATGACTTGTTACCGCTGATTGAATTCACCTATAACAATAGTTTTCATTCGAGTATAGGGATGGCACCCTATGAGGCTTTGTATGGAAGGAAATGTCAAACACCTGTGTGTTGGTACAAAGATGGGAAAAACATGAATTTAGGTCCTGAAATCGTGCAGCATACGACAGAAAAAGTAAAACAAATCCGTGAAAAGATGAAAACGGCACAAAGTAGACATAAGAGTTATTCAGATCAAAGGAGACGACCTCTCGAGTTTGAAGAAGGTGAACATGTATTTCTGAGAGTCACACCAACGACTGGGGTAGGTGATAAGCCTCTGGCTTATCTAGTTTTATGACTAGATGAACTAGGGTTTATGTGCCAATTAGTCGAGTTCACTCTCGTTTTCGCCCAAATTTTGCCTTGTTTTGTTCCTAAGTTGGACTTTGACTCGTTTTGCGTCTTTTGTGTAGTTTTTAGCTTATTTTGGATAGAATTATGCTTTTGGTTGCTTTTTGTGTTTTCAGGTCAATAAGTGTAGCTCCGGGAGTCAAGGAAATTCAAGAAGCAGTGGAAAAAGCACTTCTGGAGATGCTCGCCTCGCGAGTGGATGCTTGCCTCGCGAATCATGAAGACCTGGAAGTCAGAGACCATCACGGCCTAGCCGTGATGAAGGTCACAACCTAGAATTGAAGACTCGCCCCGCGAGTGGATGCTCGCCTCGCGAATCATGAAGACCCTGGAAGACAGAGACCATCACGGCCTAGCCGTGATGAATATCACGGCTGTGACAGATTAGGGTTTGGAGACTCGCCTCGCCAATCACAATTCGCCACGCGATCATTCAAACTCAGGATGGAGCCAAAACTGCAATTCGCCTCGCGAATAGACGCTCGCCCCACGAGATCCAAGATTTGAAGCGCGCCAATACTAAAATTCGCCTCGCGAAGGGGTGCTCGCCCCGCGAGCGAACAAGATTTAGAATCCTTATTTAAAGGTTGTTTCAGATCAGAAGAGAGAGGTTTTTCCGGAGGTTTTCCACTTAGGTTAGAGCAGTAGTTACGAATCCTTGTTTCTCTTTGGAGCTGCGTCTCCCTTTTTCTCTTTTGTGTTATTTTACGATGGTGATTATGTCCGAGTGTTTGTCTATGAGCATGAGGAACTAATCCCTTCGTCCGATGGATCAATGAAGCCGCCCATGGCAGTGTAGATTCGATGTGATGTATGTTTTCCTTTCCTTCTTTTAATTAATGTTTTCCAATTCTGTTTTGATTGTGTTGATCATATGTTTTGCGTGATTAACTAGTTAACGTGTTTGAGGCCGAACGGCGATTCACGTTTTAGAACTTGAATTGGAATCACTAATCGAATAATGAGCACGACCGTGGAATTAGGAGATTAGTGCAACCATTTAGGGAACAAGAATTAACAGAATTCGGGATTAGGATTATGAGACCGAACAAGTAATTAATCCAATCTTCGAATACGTCCTAATGAGCACGACAGTGGATTTAGGAGAATTTAGGGGTCCCAGTTGACATTGTAATTGAACTTAGGGAGGAATTCATCGTCACTTGTGTTTGCATGATAGGGTAGGTGGATTTGTGACCTTGGACATTTTAATTTCAGATTTTTAGTTAATTAGTTTATTAGATTCGTTAATTGAATATTTGATATTAATCTCTCTCTCTCAACCACCTTCTTCCGTAACTTGACCAACGTATCGGATTTCCCGCGGATTAGACGAATTGGTAGCCCAATCCCTGAGTTCGACCTCGGTAATTACTTACCGTGTTTCTTTTATTACTTCGCGCGACCGGTACACTTGCCTGCCGGTCACCAACAAGTTTTTGGCGCCGTTCGGGGGATTGGCACAGCCAGTTTTCCTAATTTTTAGGAAATTTGATTGATTGGTTAAGTTGATTTTTATTTTATTTTTCTGTTATTTCTTTATTATTTTTCTCTACTTCTGTGATTCCACTTGGTCTTGCCTTGTTTTGTATGCGAGGTACACGAAGGAATGCTTCCGGGTTGCGAATATTGTAATGGGAACCATGACACTTGGAGTTGTCCGTTCTACTTCCCTCAAGTATATGTGGAACCATGGCATAATGACAAGGCCCCCAGAACAACTATCAGAGTCAGAATCAGTATTGGGGTGATATGAGTAGAGACCATCCGGATTTCGCTTGGAGTAATGCTGACGATGGTCTAGCCTGGCAACCACAACCTCAACAAAATTGGCAACAACAACCTCAACAGGATGGTGGAAAACAACCTTGGGAGTTGGCTCTTGAGAGAACAAATGCGTTAATTGATAAGATGGCGAGTGATTTGGAGACATCATTTGAGAAGACAAATGCGGTATTAGAGAAGTTGGGTCAGCTCGTAGAGCAACAAAATGAGCATCTCACAGGCACTTTCCCAGGTGATACCAAGAACGACCCTAAGAACCAATGCAATGCCACAACCACTAGAAGCAGTGGGGTGTTGGGATATGACTGGGATGTAACTAGTTCTCAGGGAGTTGAGGAAGAACTACCACATGTTGAGGAAGAACAACCGGAGGAAAAGGAATTGACAAGCGACAAGGCCCCGGAACAGCCACATGTTGAGGAAGAGCAACCTAAGGAAGAAGAGTTGGCAAGGGACAAGGCACCGGAGCAAGGGGGTGGAGAACAAAATGAAGATAAAGTGGCAGAGGATTTCACCATGCTTGCCAAGCAACCTGATTTTGATGCGTTAAATAAATATGTTGGCTTGCATGCATGTGTGGACACCGGTAAGATAGACCCTCCCACTTGTCTGGCACACTTCCTCGTGAAGACACCATTTGACCCGAGAGGAAGTGAGTTCATAATTATAGAGGTCAATGGAGTTTTCACACTCAGACTGGATGGAAGTATGGATAGAGTCGTATTGCTGCTACGATCTCCACTCCAATTACCATTTGATCCGGGTGGAGGATTTGATATGATGAGCGTCTCTTGGCCCTTGTACCACAGACTATGGGATCCAGGTGGATGCTTCTTAATAAGTTAGGCTCGGGACGTTAAACAAGCGCTACTTGGGAGGCAACCCAAGCTAGGTATCCCTCTCTTCTCCTAACTTTTGTTTTGTTTTGTTTATGTTTTTGTTTTTGTTTGTCACTCTTGAATAATTTGAGAAGATCAAGAGTTGTTGTATTAATGTCGTGTCGGCAAGCTTGTGGGATGTTAATTGAATTTAGCATAGATTGATTGCATGAATTATTTGACCATTGATGATTTCCCCCTAGGTTCTGAAAATAGAAAATTTGATCCCCACTTAAAAATTGAAAATTGAACTTTGAGAATTTTATTGTGATTACTTGATTTATGATAAGTTTAGGGTGAGGGGGGTGCACACACTAGGAATTGTATCTCGGTCAAACAATTTGCAAAATGTCCAGGTGAGGATTTGAGCCTCCAACTCTGTTTTTGAATGTGTGAATCACTGTTAAGTTGCACTTTCCCGAATTTGCTTGAATCTCTTCATGGTTTGCATGTTTATGTGTTGCATCAAATGATTTAGGCAATTTTCTTTGAATTAACTACTTGGCCATAAATTGAACCAACCTTGATGAATGATCCCTAGTTAGCCACATTGAGCCTTGAAGCCTATTGTTCTTGATGACCTTACATTACAAGCCATTAACTCAGAAAAACCATGATTTTCCCCTATCCTAGGATTTAGGAGAGTATGGAATTTGAGCTTTGTGAGTGTTGTTGTGGAACTAAGTTTGGGGTGGCTACAAGTTCATGAATCATAGTTGAGAAAAAGAAAAACGGAAGTAAGGACCGAAGGCTTAAAAAAAAAAAAAAGAAGGGGTGATGAAAAGCATTGAATATGTGCCAAAAAGGGCAAAGAAAAATAAATGTAAAAAGGAAGAGGTGTGTAGCCACCAATTGCAAGGAAGAGAATAATATGAGAGTGAATTCAATTGTTGTGATATTAGTTTCATGCTCTCATTGATCCTAGGGACTTAGCCTCTATCCTTTGAATATCCTACCCTTAGCCAGGCCCCATTACAACCTTTGAAAGACCTATTGATGTTGCATGCATGTTTTCGTGGGAACTATGTTTGAGATGAAAATCAAATTCATGGGAAGTGCTCTTAGAATGTGAAAGTGAGTGAAAAGTTGATAGCCTAGACAAACTTGAGCGAATGAGTGAAATACAACATGCCCTTGTGAGGAAGGCAATTGTTTGAAATAGGTGATCTTCCTTTGTGTGTATCTTTGAGCCTCAACTTAGAGTAATGATGGCATGAATGATAAGTTCTCAATGGTTTAAAGTAAATGAATGTGGGGATTACGTTAATATAGGGGGGAGATCATTGGAGAAAAACTATTTTGATTGAATTAAATTTGTGCGAAATCGATTGATTCCTTTAGGCTTGCCAAGTCTTGAGTCGTTTTTGAGTTTTAAGCTTGCTTGGGGACAAGCAAGGTTTAAGTTTGGGGTGTTTTGATAAGCCTTTGGCTTATCTAGTTTTATGACTAGATGAACTAGGGTTTATGTGCCAATTAGTCGAGTTCACTCTCGTTTTTGCCCAAATTTTGCCTTGTTTTGTTCCTAAGTTGGACTTTGACTCATTTTGTGTCTTTTGTGTAGTTTTTAGCTTATTTTGGATAGAATTATGCTTTTGGTTGCTTTTTGTGTTTTCAGGTCAATAAGTGTAGCTCCGGGAGTCAAGTAAATTCAAGAAGCAGTGGAAAAAGCACTTCTGGAGATGCTCGCCTCGCGAGTGGATGCTCGCCTCGCGAATCATGAAGACCTGGAAGTCAGAGACCATCATGGCCTAGCCATCATGAAGGTCACAGCCTAGAATTGAAGACTCGCCCCACGAGTGGATGCTCGCCTCGCGAATCATGAACACCCTGGAAGACAGAGACCATCACGGCTAGAATATCACGGCTGTGACAGATTAGGGTTTGGAGACTCGCCTCGCCAATCACAATTCGCCACGCGATCATTCAAACTCAGGATGGAGCCAAAACTGCAATTCGCCTCGCGAATAGACGCTCGCCCCGCGAGATCCAAGATTTGAAGCGCGCCAATACTAAAATTCGCCTCGCGAAGGGGTGCTCGCCCCGCGAGCGAACAAGATTTAGAATCCTTATTTAAAGGCTGTTTCAGATCAGAAGAGAGAGGTTTTTCCGGAGGTTTTCCACTTAGGTTAGAGCAGTAGTTACGAATCCTTGTTTCTCTTTGGAGCTGCGTCTCCCTTTCTGTCTTTTGTGTTATTTTACGATGGTGATTATGTCCGAGTGTTTGTCTATGAGCATGAGGAACTAATCCCTTCGTCCGAGGGATCAATGAAGCCGCCCATGACAGTGTAGATTCGATGTGATGTATGTTTTCCTTTCCTTCTTTTAATTAATGTTTTCCAATTCTGTTTTGATTGCGTTGATCATATGTTTTGCGTGATTAACTAGTTAACGTGTTTGAGGCCGAACGGCGATTCACGTTTTAGAACTTGAATTGGAATCACTAATCGAATAATGAGCACGACCGTGGAATTAGGAGATTAGTGCAACCATTTAGGGAACAAGAATTAACAGAATTCGGGATTAGGATTATGAGACGGAACAAGTAATTAATCCAATCTTCGAATACGTCCTAATGAGCACGACAGTGGATGTAGGAAAATTTAGGGGTCCCGGTTGACATTGTAATTGAACTTAGGGAGGAATTCATCGTCACTTGTGTTTGCATGATATGGTAGGTGGATTTGTGACCTTGGACATTTTAATTTCAGATTTTTAGTTAATTAGTTTATTAGATTCGTTAATTGAATATTTGATATTAATCTCTCTCTCCCAACCACCTTCTTCCGTAACTTGACCAACGTATCGGATTTCCCACGGATTAGACGAATTGGTAGCCCAATCCCTGAGTTCGACCTCGGTAATTACTTACCGTGTTTCTTTTATTACTTGCGACGACCCGATACACTTGCCGGAGTCACAACAGTAGGTAGGGTTATGAAATCCAGAAAGCTCACTCCTAAATTCATTGGACCATACCAAATTCTTCGTCGTGTTGGTCCAGTAACCTATCAAATTTCTTTGCCGCCTTTCCTTTCAAATATTCATGATATATTCCATGTTTCACAACTAAGGAAGTATATTCCTGATCCATCACACATAATCAAACCCGATGAAGTACAATTAAAAGAAAACTTGTCTTATGAGACTTCGCCTGTACGAATCGAAGATAAGTTGATTAAGCAACTCAGGGGTAAACAAATTTCATTAGTCAAAGTTATTTGGAATGAAACTACTGGAGAAGCGACGTGGGAAGCTGAGGACAAAATGAGATTACAGTATCCTGAACTTTTTACAGGTACATAATGTCGAGGAAGAAATTTTTTTTAGTGGGGTAGTAATGTAACACCCCGATTTTTCGCTGCTTTCTAGTGTCGGGAATTAATATACAAATATATATATTTTTATCCGAGACTAAGAAAATGATTTTGGGTAAAATACTGTTATTTTCCCGTCATGTTTTATATCCTAGGGTTACAATGAATTTTTGGGTTGAAAATTCAGACGGAACCCGGTCTACGTTTTCACTAACAGTAAAAGTTTACTGCTCATAAGACCTAATTTTAATTTGTGAACGAGATGAAAAATGTTTTTATCGTATTTACTACAATACTGGAAGTTTTGAAAATTTTGGTGTAAAAATTAAAATATCATATTTGCTGCGGGCGAATACGTCGAGATATCTGTAGGAGAGACCTGCGTCAGACGAACCAAGGAGTAAGCAACGGGGCCGAGGTGATGGATTTGACCGATTTGACAAACATTTATGATGAGCTTATCCCCGTCATAATGGCCATAATGGAGCATTTATGACAAAGGAATCCTTTACTTGGAAATGACCATTTTACCCTTGGCTCTTCATGAAAATTACAAGCGATGCCATTAAGAATTTTTACCAAACCAACCTAAAAACCCATGGCTCCAACTTGTCTTCTTCATTTAGGCCATTTTCCATTTCATTTTCATGACTTTTCTTATTCAAATTTCATCAACTTGCCTAAAGAACTCTTAAGAACACCATAATAGATTTGTGAAGAACATCATCAAAATCTTTCTTTTCTTTGATTATCAAGAGGTAAAAACTCCTTATCTTGTCATTTAAAGCCTTTCTCTTCACAACTTTTGTAGATTTATGACATAAATCAACATGTTCTTCATTTCACTCAAAGTTCATGAAACTAGATTCAAAAATTCATAACTAATTCTAGAAAAATCCTTTTGACATGAAACCAATTGCTATGATCTTATAATCATCTCTATTTTCATCATCTAGAAGCATATGATCATGAGAAATTTCTTTCCTAAATTTCTGGACTGGGCCGAATCTATGACAAAATGATGTTCATGGGTTTTGTTTCATTTTCATGTCTTGATTCATGATTAAATCTTCTAGTACCTTGATAGTTCTTGTATGTAAGTAAATAGAAGATCAAAAATCAAACTCTAACCTATTTGTTTCATAAAGGCCGAAACCCTAGTTATCAACACTTGATGGTTTTGTGATTCAAAAGTGGTTTTGTAACACTTGAATCCAACTCTAAGTCTTGTATATTGATTAAATCCAAGAGTTGAAGAAATTTTAAAAACTTCTAGCCTATGATCTTGAGAAAACCAAAACCCTAGTTCTTGGAACTAGATGAGTTTTGATTCATGTTCTTGGTTCATAATCTTGGTTTAAGTGCTTAATCGTGTTTAAGTTACTTATGGATCATAAATCCCTAAGTTAAATTTTTTTTTAATTTTCCTAACCTAGAAAAGTTGTTGAAGCCGAACCCTAACCTCCATGAGCCAAGTGTGTTGTTGTTTGATTTGATTTATTTTGGTTGCAATTCGTTTGAAGGGAATATCCGATTTAACTGATTTAAGCTGACGGCGGAAAAATCGGATCGGGATAAGAAGATTAACGGGGACTATTAGTTTAATCTTCAAGAGGTAAGAGGAGTATGCCTGAGGAGTTTAAGATAATCACATGGTTATTTGTGGAGTCATTTATTAATTTTTTGTATGAAATATTTTATTATATTGTATTGTTTACTATTAATTACTGGATAGATGTGATGTGTGGATTTACATGATTATAATTATTTGTTTATATTATAATTGTGATACATGTCATGAATTGATATATGCCATGCTATTCTGTTATTGGAATTTATCTGCTGTTGAGTGTGGGACTGAGTAACCTGACATTGGTCAGTGTTAAAAAATTATAATTAAGGATAAAAACTTAATAAGCTTGGATAATTAACCAGAGGGATTAATTTGGGAGATTTTGAAAAAAATGAAAAAATTTATTATTTTAATAATATTTTGTGGAAGCTGTGTAAATAAACAATAGTAAGGGCGAAACCGTGAAATTTTTTACAGGCTCTAATTTTTGTAAAATAAATCCAATTTTATTATTTAAATGTTATTTAAAGTGATTAAGTTCCGAAAATAATATTTTATAGCAGTCAGAACAATTACTTCTGATAGAGAGATGATATAAGTTATTTAATATTATTATTTAATATTATTAAATATTAAATATTATTAAATATTTAATTATTTAATTATTCGAAATTAAATTATTAATTTTTTTATTTTATTAATTTTTTTAGTTGACCTTTATTGAAAATAAATTCTTATAGTGAAACAATTAGAAATAAAAGGAATTTATCAATGATTTTCAGATTTTATTAACGTTTAAACAGAAAAAGGATTTCTGTAAAAATATTTTTATTCGGTGAAATTATTCCATTAAACTTGGATAAGTTTTCGGAGCTGTTGTTTGTATTTGTTTTTCACTGAGCGAAATGTTTTACAAGCAGATAAATATACCTAGAAACCGAGACGTCGGGGTTCTAGTGTCGTATGGACACGAAGATCAAGGATTTGTGTCATGGGACGGAGTGTCCTGCAAAGTTTTGTTTTTGGACCGTGTGTCTTAAATTGATGTGGAAAGTGTGAGTTCCATATCCGCGAGCCTAAAACTGGTGCATCGGTTTAAGGGCTTCGTGATTGAGCACTCGGACTGTATGTCCTGTGTTTTGTTTGAGGGGAAAAATCTTAATAAGAAATTAAGAATGGTCGTTAAGCTTTGTGCTTCGACAAGTAAAGATTATTACGACAAAGAAAACAAATCGAGAATAAAAGTTTTTCTCATGCATAAATGATAGTTGTGTCTTGTGATTTTGAGCATTGAGTTTAGAAGGGACCAATGTATATGGCAAACGTGTCAGGAGATGTGATCATTGAGTCCGGAGTGGATCAATGTATCTGTTATGGACTATGTTCCATTTGAATATTGAGCCTCTGTACATGTGTGAGCCAATATATTTTATAGGACTGTGTGTCCAAGTTTATGCGTTAACTATTGCAATCTATGTGACGCAATAGGTTATGGACAATAAACTCCATAATTCGCAGCGACCATTGTGCCTCTGTTTAGTGAGACAATGAGTCAAAACTTTTGAATAATAACCCTGGTGAAACTGTACGTGACCAGCGTGTTATGTGATTTCTTGGGCATTGTTTTATTCGTTTTTACAATGTGCCATGTGCGGGGCTTGATCAGGTCGAAATGAAACAGAAAATTGTGGGATCTCCGGAGATTAGGTATCAAAATAGAGATTGAATATGGAAGTGTCATGCATTTTTATAAAATGACGATGACTGCCGGGTATGAAGCCATGTGAATTAAATTATTCTGCTGTTTCAAATAAATTTTATTATGTTATGAATATATGGTATTTGCTAATTGAGAGTCGTGCAGGGGGTTGTCTTATCAAAACTCATATATTGGAAACTCACCCTTGCAAATTTCTGTGTGATTTCCTCTACTATGTGGAATCTATATATATACTGGTATTTAGATGGATCCGGGCGCAGCGGATCTGAACTACTCAGGGGTTCGAGCCCTGATGTTCGACAATGCTGATCGAGGGGACGCCTGGGTGATTAACCCGGGAGCTCGGAGTTCTACTTACACTGGTCCCATGAGGACGCTCCGAGGTACAGTAGCAGATGGACCACATCAACTGATTCACGGCAGAGAGACAATTGAAGTTTCGTTACCGCCTATTTGGATGATATTATGATATCTGGTACAACACTGAAATCTGGAGCATCAACCGCCTCACTTTGTTCAACCATTACAGCAAGTGGCACCTGGAACACCTCCCGCACCCATAGTATTGATTCCAGGGAATGTTCCGGAGGAGATGGAGGAGGATCCAGAGGAGGATCCGATGGAACATCCTGATCATATTCCTTTAGGAGACGAAGGGTCTGCAGCTGTTGGAGAGGGGGCCGTTGTATCCTCTCCAGACACATCTTCCGGGGGTGGGGGAGTTTACACTAGACTCCCCAATGGATTTCTGTAGTGGTGACTATTGAGTCACCGGCAAGTGTACCGGGTCGTCGTAAGTAATAAACACAATAAGTAATTGCCGAGGTCGGACGCAGGGATTGGGCTACCAATTCTACCAATTCGCAAGGAATTTGATATGTTTGACCAAGTAACAGAAAGTGGTTGAATAGAGAGAAAAAATAGGATCGCAATTTAATTTAACAAATCAATCAAGAATCAAGCAGGTAGCGATAAGTTAAAATCTGGATTAAAACATCTAAGGTCACAAATCCACCTAACCAGTCATGCATAGTACCCAAGTGATGATGATCCTCTCCCTAAATTCAATTTTAATGTCAACCGGGACCCCCAAATTCTCCTAAATTCACTGTCGTGCTCAATAGGACGTATTCAACGGTTGAGTTAATTACTTACTAGGTCTCATAACCCAATCATCAAACTCTATTAAATCTTGTTCCCTATAGGGTTGCACTAATCTCCTACTCACTCTCGTGCAATAATCAATCAGTGATCCCAATTCAAGTTCTAAACGCGAATTGCCTATGTCATAATCTCCATTACAATTATCACAACCCGGAGGCATCCCTTCGTGTATCACATTAACCTTTTTGTTCCCAGACAATGCCGCATTTTGCATCTTCAACAGTTTATTCTGCTCTAGAATGGCTTCCATTGTTGCAGAACTGATTCCACTTGAGGTTTCCCTACCACGGTTGTAATCATTGTTCGACATATTTTCCAATAACGCCCATCCATCCTCAGCTGATAAATAAGAAAAGGAACCGCCCGCTACGGCATCACAATTCATCTGGTAGCGCCCCCTTAACCCGTTAAAGAAATGTGGAACCTTGGAGACCGGGTCAAAGAAATCCGAAGGTCATCTTCTCAAGAGCACATTATACCTCTCCCAAGCTTCATTATAAGATTCATCTTTTGTCTGCCTGAAGGATGTGACGGCTATTCGTGCCTGTGCCGCTCTCTGGGGAGGAAAATATTTAATGAGAAACTTTTGGGCCAATTGCTCCCATGTTGTGATATCTTTATTGCGATCCAAGCTGTCAAACCAATCGCGAGCGACATCCCTAAGAGAGAGGGGGAATAGCCGCAGGCGAAACTCATCTTGAGAAACTCCTCTTGTCTTCTGTATGTCACAAGCCTCAAGGAAGCGAGTGATGTGTCTATGAGGGTCTTGCTTGCCACCCCCATCAAATTGATTCTCACGGATATAGCTGTGACACATCCTTCCACTCTGAAGGAATCTGTATTGAGGTTGCCCCTCACGATAGAAGAATCACAATCACCCAAGTTGGGTAGATTGTACTCGAAGAGAGGCTTGTAAGGAGGAGGAGGAGGATTTGCGTCGGCCATCCTCTCAAAATTAATTGCTTCAAGCCTCTTTCGTTCTCTGGCTTCTTTCCTTAATCGCTTCTCGGTCCTGGTGATCTCCGAATCAAATAGCAAGTCCTCTTATGAAAGGGTACCTCACATACAAAAACAACCCAAGACCAAGTGGAATCAAAGAAGTAGAGAGAAGTAATATTAAAGAAATAACAGAAAATAAAAATAGCTTAACCAAATAATCGACTTCCCAAAAATTAGGAAAATTGGCTGTGCCAATCCCTGGCAATGGCGCCAAAAACTTGTTGAGTCACCGCAAGTGTACCGGGTCGTCGTAAGTAATAAACACGGTAAGTAATTACCAAGGTCGGACACAGGGATTGGGCTACCAATTCTACCAGTTCACAAAGGATTTGATATGTTTGACCAAGTAACAGAAAGTGGTCGAAGAGAGAGAAAAAATAGGATCGCAATTTAATTTAACAAATCAATCAAGAATCAAGCAGGTAGCGATAAGTTAAAATCTGGATTAAAACATCTAAGGCCACAAATCCACCTACCCAATCATGCATAGTACCCAAGTGATGATGATCCTCTCCCTAAATTCAATTTTAATGTCAACCGGGACCCCCAAATTCTCCTAAATTCACTGTCGTGCTCAATAGGACGTATTCAACGGTTGAGTTAATTACTTACTAGGTCTCATAACCCAATCATCAAACTCTATTAAATCTTGTTCCCTATAGGGTTGCACTAATCTCCTAATCACTCTTGTGCAATATTCAATCAGTGATCCCAATTCAAGTTCTAAACGCGAATTGCCTATCAAGCCTCATCACGTTAACTAGTCAATCACGCATGCATATGATCAACACAATGAATTCAGAATTGGAAAACAAGAATTGAGGTAAAGGAGAGAAACATACATCACATTGAACGCTACACCGTCATGGGTGGTTTCATTGATCCCTTAGAAAAGGGGATTAGTTCCTCATGCTTGTAATAACGCCCAAACAATCGAAAAAACCCATAATTGTCAAACAAGAAAAGGAAATAGGGAGACGCAGTTCCAGAATACAAGGATTCATATCTCAAAAGTGATCTAAAACAAGTGGAAAACCAGAGATCCCTTAATCTGCCCTAAAACACCAATTTATAATTTTCAGATTCTGCGCTCGCTCGCGAGGCGAGTAGCCTCTCGCGAGGCGAAACTCAGTTTTGGCTCCATCTTGAGTTTGAATACTCGCGAGGCGAGATGATGATTCGCGGGTCGAGACAGAAAAGGTGACAACTCTGGCACAGTCAGGCCTTCAGTCTCGCGAGGCGAGATGGTGATTCGCGAGGTGAGACAGAAAGGGGGACTGTTGCTGCTCAGGCTGGTCTTCAGGTTCGCGAGGCGAGATGCTGTTTTGTGAGGCGAAACTCCCAGAATTGACTTTCCACTGTTTTCTTCATTTTCCTTGACTCTAAGAGGTTCACTTTTAACCTGAAACAGCAAAAAGAAACGAAAAGCGTAATTCTACTCAAAATAGACTAAAAACTACTAAAAATGCATAAAGCGAATCGAAGTCTGACTTAAGAACAAAAAAGGCCAATTTGGGAGATTAGCGAGGTTGACTCACCCAATTAGGCAAAAAGTCTACCCCTTTTCTAGCTGGAAACTAGATGAGCCAGAGGCTAATCAGTGACAAGCTTATGATGTAGTTTTAGGAAAGAGTGGGAATTTTAGGTTAGTCTGACTTAGTGGCTACTAAGAGCCATCTTTTGAGTAATATTTTCAGACTCCCACTATGACGTAGTTATGATATTTCAGATAGTGTAAAATATGTGTGACAAGTAGATGGTGACCTGGTAAGAAAAAGGGTTGTTGTAAAATGTTGAAGCATGTGTAAAATATATATAGTGATGTGTATTATTTTACGAGTGTTTGTTTTGTGTACAGTAATAAGAAAAAAAAAAGAAAAAATTTTATCGGTTTTTTTGAGAAGTGTAGGGAATTAGAAAATGAATCTTGTTTTCCGAAGGAAACCAGCAACTTAATATTTTTATTTGGTTTGATGTTTGAATAATGTTACGTAAATGTGATACTTGAAAATGGGGTGTCGTATTGGTGGCATGTAACACCCGGGTGCCGACTAGGGCGGGGAGTGGTCGCCGGTGCAAGAAGGCAGGGACAAGGAGCGGCTCCTGGCAGGCTTCTAGGTGGAGGGACACATGAATGAACTGATTATACACCCGAATGAGAGGGATCCTGAGACTGTGTAGGTATGGGACTATACAGTTGAAGAAGGCTTATATGAATTGATTGGTACTACCTAAACCAACAAGATGCATCTTCTTTTCGGGAGCCCATCACTTAAGAACTCCACAGTGAAGCGTGCTTGACTTGGAGCAATTCTGGCATGGGTGACCTCCTGGGATGTTTTCCCAGGAAGCGTGTGAGTGAGGACAAAGCAGACTGAAAAGACCCGTGTTGGTCTGTGGGGTCAGTCGTCAATCCATAGAGCAGCCAGGGATGTTACAGTTAGAAAAAAAATCGGAACGCGACTTGGTACTCAACTTTTTTGGTAATGATATAAATAAATTCATAAAAATTATTTCTTTTGCGGTCATTCTCAATATGGAATGTCAAAAGGGGTCAGAAGACCTTGTATTGTGAGGGGATCGACAATAAATTGGATGGTTTTGATGTAGTAGATAACCAACAGTGGAGAGGAGATAACTATTGAGGAAGGTAAGAAGCTTAGTCCATGTGACCACACGGGATAGGATGTTGGGATTATAGTCTCTATATTATTTTATTTTTTAATTATATTATTATAATAATTTATACTATTTAAGTATTTTATATTTTTTGTCAACTAAGCATGCCATTTGAGTGTCAGATGGCTAGATGTACGTCACATCATCAACTTATGTTAACTTTTGGATGACAACTTGACGGAGGGACCACTTTTACACGATTGCAAAGGATGGGGACGAAAAGTGCATTTACGCTGAAATCGTATTAACATGTCATTTTATTTTTATTATCTCCTTTATTTAATAAAAATAATTAAAATTTGAAAAAAATAAACAAAATAATTTTTATTTTTGAGATGATAAATAATTTAAAACAAATTAAAGTATCAAATTCAATAATTATTTTAAAATAAATAACTTATAGATATAGTTTATCTAAAAATAACATTTAAATGTGTCATTATGTCATTTTATATTTATCAGCTAGTTCAACCACTAGTTTTACCAAATACTTAAAATTCAGTCAGCTAGTTTATTCACTATCTGCTATAAACTCATCCTCTATCAGCTACCTTATCTGTTATTTGCTAGTTTTTATCAAACAGAGCCTGACTCCCTCGTCCTCTCACAATATTTCACGACTCTCACCAAATACCGTATTTATAAATGCCCAAAGTAAACAAAGAAAACAATTAGTGTGCTAGCAAGTAAAGTCTTACCTTTTTCAGTTAGCAATGACAACCACAACCCACTTTATCATTTTGATGCATGTTTACACCATTGTTTTAGTTTCAAGCAAAAACAATGCCTTGATGTTACCCAAGTTTTAATCCATTCTAGTATTTGGGGATTCGACGGTTGACTCGGGTAACAACGACTACATCATAACATTAGGTAAAGCAAATCATGTGCCTTATAGCTAGAATTTCCCTAGTCATGTGCCCCACTGGTATATTCTCCAATGAAAAATTGATTCCTGACCTCCTTGCCTTTGTGTTGAACATCAAAGATACAATCCCTCCTTTCCTGGACCCCAAACCTATCAAATGAACAACTTCTAACAGGTGTTAACTTTGAATCTGGTGGATCAGGCTACGATGATATGAGTGTAGCTGTAATAAGTGCCGGAGCAATAACAATTCCCAAGCAAATTGAATTCTTCAAAACTTATATAGAAAAACTTAAGAGAATTATAGGGGAAGATAAAGCTAAACAAATAACTGGAGACGTTCTAGTTATTATTAGTGCAGGAAGCAATGACTTTTTTTTTTTCAATTTTTATGACCTCCCTGTTAGAAGGATGATGTTCAACATGGATCAGTACCAAGATTGTAACACCTCCCTTAGGCATTACATGGTGAACACGTGCGGAAAACAACTTAAAATAAAAAGGCTCGTTATTTTTGGAAAATATTTACTATGTTTTGCTTGAAAACGGTTATAACCATAATTTTTTCTTGGCATTTTCGCAAGGTTGAACGTACATTATCACGATAAAACAACATTCCACCAAACTTAATAAAATCACATTTACTCAATAGATAAGTAGATTCCTGGTCATAATTTAAAACATCTGTAAATAAAATTCATAGTCATAACAGTAATCCAAGAAAAGACTTTAAGAGCCATAATATAGATAACTATGACCTTCTCCAAAATAAAATTGACTCGATAGACTAAGCTAGTCGTACCGTGAGACTCTTACTATAATAGAACCCCATGGTCATTCCAATTACTTAACCTTCTTCAAAAGTCGGGACCAATCCCTCCGAGTGGGGCAGAGAACCCCTAGGCATCATCTGCAGTCACGTACCAAAGTACAACAACAAAGCCATAAAACTGATATATCGCAAAGGTGAGCTACCGACAAATGAGTTTTATCATGATAACTACATGTGCGACACACAGATAACAATATATACATATATATACAACACATAAATTCTCAAGATAATCATAATGTTCTAAACAATGGGATTCATACCCGACAATCATCGCAATTTGTAAAAATGCATGACACTTCAACGTCCACCATCTAATTTTGATATTTATTCTATGGAGATCTTACCTTCCCTTTGTCGAGCAGTATAGGCTTCAATATCCCCATAACACAATTGTTTCCGTGAGATAGGCCTCTCGATTTAGATCCGAGCTCCAATTGTTCAAGTGTATCACACTCAATGGGGTAGTCCCTGATTGTGTACATCCACGTTTGGCAGTCGTTACGTCCACGACACGAGGTTGTAAGGCCCCGGCCTTTGTGGCTCACTATAACACCCTTCTCGGGTGCTATATCGTAAGTGATATTTTAAGGCCGAAAAGTAGGTTAATTAAAATTGGCTATAAAAAATGGGGTAATTTTTTTCCCATTTTCGCAAGTCGTAAATATAACTACTTTGTTTTAAATGAATGGATAATAAAATATTCCATTATCACAATTAGGGTCAATGAGTTCAAAAATCATTTACATAATACTCAACCCGACTCATAAACAGAAATCATAGAATGTACAGACTCAACATAAAGATGTGGAGTCGCAGCTCCTAAAATATAAGATCCTTGGAGGCACAGCTCCATAAACAGTTACATTAACTCCCAAACATACCCAGCTGACCAAACTAAAATATAAAAGACCATCCTTTCTCGTTCATCGTGAGAAGGGCAAACCCAACTGACGAGATCTAATGGAAACTCTATTTGAGTTCACTACCGACGTCGTCACAAAAGACACTACTGGAGTTACTGAAACAGTAACTCTCAAACCAAAAACCTTTCCTTTTCCAAGAGGAAAAACATGGTCTACGAACCATCAACAGTATGAAAGACGTCCACTAGAAATTCCACCAAAGCGTCCACAAGCTCGAACATCAATGCGTCAGCCAAGCGACATCTTGACGTCTCAATCTTCTCAAAAGAGTACAGAAGGCACATAGCCAGCTAACATAGGCAATATAAAAAATAAGGAGGTGAGATTTCCATTTATCTTACACATAAAGCAGACATGCAGTGGTACGACTCTCAGGTACGTACAATTAACAATTATCAATCATATCTACACTCATAACAAAACAATAATGTTTCACATAAACATGACCACAGTACCGCGTTTTCCTAGATAGAAGATATCTAAGATTTGAGGAATGACCTCTGAATTCCTGTACCATGGTTTTACGAACAGTCGGAGAGAATGGTTCGGACGATTGTTCCAGACTATGCCAGCCTTGGGCAATAGAACACGTAAATAGTAATCGTCAGGCACATTGGATTTTTTGGGAACATCCTACATTACCAGAAAACACGTAGCATCTAGTTGAGTATGTCGGTGCATTGCAAGATCACCACACCATAGAAGGAGCTACCAACTTAGCCCTTGTGAGTATTTCATACCCCGACATCCCCTAGTATCAATAGATCGTCACTATGGAATTTTCACCCACATTAAAGTGTTAGATCAATCTTCTAGGTACAATGGCTTACAGAACATAGTTTCACTATGTATTTAGGTAAACTTTGCCGCAAAGATGCGTTCTTCTCGTCTATCCACCAGATGACCTCTTGATTCCAACGGAATCTATTCAACGTGCTTTATCAGATGCTAGCTGTTCTTAAATCCGAATCACTGGTACTTAACCTCGAGCTAACATTCTTAAGTAACCTTTCATCTTTGTGAAAAGGTATTTTAAAACACTGGATTAACAATCCTAGCACATTATGAGATTGGATCACAAATCCAGTTATTTATTTCTTCGCACTTTTCTAATTGAGTCTTTCTCTTGGCTTTCAAGAAATCAAATACTTCTGAGTCCATTAAATCTTATGGATATATGGATAATAAATCATCCATACTATATGACATAAAGCAAAATCATTTTGAAATCAAGTTCTATCAAAGTGCTAAATCCCTCAAAGCATTTTTCTTTGAAAATCCTTAAAAACACTTAACGACGGTTTCACCGTTTTTTACTGAATTTAATCCTAAAAGCCTTACTTTTGAAAATATGGTTCTTCACCTCAAATCTATTATTCTCCTAGGTTAAACTCCTCTTATGAACAAGTTGAAATACTGAGTTTACAGTGACATTCTCATTTACACGAAATTTCTGAAAACTTGTCCAAACGTCGTTAAGTTAAAAATCGCATATTTTCTTTTTCGACGATTTTAAACACTAATGGTCCAAAACTCATTTTGGAGATTTAGAACACTTAATTAAGCATGAAAAACAGTGTCTCTCTGTCCGGATATAAATATTTTCTAAAATTACAATTTAGTCCTTAAACTTTCATTAATTGCAAAAAGGTCCTTATTCACTTAAAACCTTATAACTTTTTATCTAAAACTTCTAATTACACCAAATCAACTTCTTTAGAAATGACTTTAAGTTATCAATAATTTTCCAAAAAAGTTATATTTTTGGGTCTCATATTTTCCAATATTTGCAAATAGGTCCTTGATTATTAAAAAGTCCATAACTTTTTATATATCAATCCAAATGACCTCAAACCAATTTATATGGTTTCATCTCATCTAGGACTACAATCTTAACACAAAATAATATGAATTTCAGTGAAGCCACTAAAATTCTCAGAAATTGTATTTTAGTCCCTAAGGACTCATAAAATCATATCTTTCAATATATACATCCAAATCAATCCAAACCAATTTCTATATTCTTATACATTCATTCAATCCTCATCAAAATTATTCAAACCATTAAAATCAACATGAAACCCATTTAAATAGCCAAGGTCGAATGGCCCAATAATGATCATGGTAGGCAATTTTTCATGTTAAATCAAATAAACAACCATCAAGTATCCAATTAGAAATCATTGAATCAAAATCAACATATATCAAAATCAAGCATCAACCAAATCCTCCAAGAGGATCACACACCTATAAAACAATAAATCACACACTTATGATTTACAAGACCATTTACACTAAATAACACTATATAAACCATCAACATATCTACTTTAAGGTAGGATAGTGGTAATCTCCCCCATACCTCTTGTAGATCACTTGAAGATCAAACAAACACAAGCTAAACCATGCAAGGTATGCCACAGTTTTTCCCACCAAAACCTAGCCATGAACAACCAACATGAAAACAAGTTAAAGAATGAAGAAAATCACCTAAACCCATTTGAGCATAGGTTCGGCTAAGTCAAGAAGAAATAGCTAGGGATCTCTAAATTTTTCAAACTCTTGGATGATGAAAATAAAAGTCATATGGAGATCATAGAAATTGATCTCACATTAAAATGATTTTTCTATGATTTTCTAGCATTATTTGAAAATCTAGATCTAA
>JAUPTC010000012.1:10436250-10635721 GCA_030762895.1 Sophora flavescens
TGATTTCCAAATTCGAATTTCAAATTTAAAGGGTGGAGCGGGTTATCTAAGCTCTGTATCCAACACCTGATTGACTCGCAGGAAATGCTTTCCCTTTTGTTTTTCCTTTTCCGTACCCGACAATTGATAGTGGTAGGGCACACACAGTTAGGGCGGCCAATCGATGAGATCCTGACTAGATCCAACCTCGGTTATGCCAATGGATATTTACCTCAAAAGGGCTGTCGGGGCATATGAACCGGGACCAATCTCCACTTTAATCCCCATTATTGATTTCCAAATTCGAATTTCGAATTTAAAGGGTGGAGCGTGTTATCTAAGCTATGTATCCAACACCTGATTGACTGGAAGGAAATGCTTTCCCTTTTGTTTTTCCTTTTCCGTACCCGACAATTGATAGTGGTGGGCCCACACAGTTGGGGGCGGCCAATCGATGAGATCCTGACTAGATCCAACCTCGGTTATGCCAATGGATATCTCCCTCAAAAGGGCTGCCAGGGCATATGAACTGGGACCAATCTCCACTTTAATTTTTTTTTTTTAGCAAAGGAGGCATGCAAAGGCATGACAATAGAGACTAACATCCCAACTATGTTGGCACCTTAGCCACTATCTATCATATGCAGCACACCCCAATTTATTAAAAAAAAAAGGAAAACAAAAACAATACAAGAGCATGGGGGGACATGAACCTTACCCATGAAATCACCTAAAACGAAAATTAGGGAGTCCTACCCTATTATTATAAAAATCATTCCTAATAAAACTAGGGATTAAATCCCACCAAAATAATCCATGAATAGAAAGTCCATGATTGGTAATTTTATCTGCACAGTTATTGTCCTCACGAAAAATATGAGAGTAACCCAAACGCATTTCCTTAGTAATGGCCATGCAATTATTCCATCTATTCCTAAGTTTCCAAGCAACCATGGAGGGAGAAGAGATTGCAGAGATGACAAGCTTTGAGTCACATTCAAGCCATAACGACCAACCTTTCTTATGGGCAATTTCAATTGCCAAGATTGCTCCCATTAGCTCAGCATAAAAAGCAGAAGTGACTCCAAGGTTGGCTGCAAAGCAACCAAGAGTGGCAGCACTATGATCACGAAAAATGCCACCACAAGCAGAAGGACCCGGTGCACCTTTAGCTGCTCCATCAGTGTTGCACTTGACCCAATAACAGGGAGGAGGATGCCATATGAATTCTATGATTTGAGGAGCTCGGTTGGGATGACAGCTGACCTTAAAAGCCTTTAATAACATAAAGTCCTGTATAGATGATGAAGTTGTAGCTTTACTCAGGTTACTCGCAAGGCTAACATTAGCAAGGATAAGATTTTTAGTAACCTGCAAAGGAATAAACCTGTCTTCGAACCTGGATTTATTTCTGCAATGCCAAATTGCCCAGATGATGCTAGTTATGGCAGCAATCAGAAGATCCTTAACTTGAGAGCTCCATCGATGATCACAGATTGAGAAAACAGAAAGCATTGAAGAAGTATCAATTGCCATGCTAATTGTGTTGCTCAGCCAAGACCATAAATCCTTAGCAAAGGCGCATTGAAGAAAAGAATGATCATTTGTTTCATAATTACAACCACATAAATTACATCTAGAGACAACAATGCAGCCGTTGGACCAAAGGTTTTCATCAGTAGGCATGCGGTTATGCAGGATTCTCCAAACCAGGAAAGACTTGGAAGGAGGAACACATTTATTCCAGAGGAAGTTGGCTCAAGGAACAGCTTGGCCATTGCTGTTAAGAAACTGAAAAGCATCCTTCAGAGTTAGAGATCCCGATTCATTTCTGCACCACGCACGAATGTCCAAATGATATGATCCAAAAAAAGATCATGTAAATTTTCGGATCTATCCTTGAGTGATAACAAAAATTATAGAAGAAGATGAAATACAAAATTGGATAATATGAGAAATGGGAGGTAGGCGCCACAAATCCAAGTGGATTTGATAAGCCAAGGTGAGGTTCACCACAAGAATATTGGATTCTTGATAAGAACAAGGGTGGTTCAATGAAGAACCCAAGAGAGAACACTCTCACAATTGGTAAAAACCAAATTGAACATCAAAGTTTTATTTTTTTGTTCTCATCCTTTCTTCAACCATTTTCTTCCAACATGCTTCATTTTCAGAAATTTGTCTTTTCATTTTCTCCTCTTTTCTCTTCCTTTTTTCACAATCTTTATTCTCTCTATCAATTTCTCTATCGTATCCCCCATATCTCCTTCCTCCATGCCTCCTCCTTTTTATTTCTACTAGCTTGTCAAGAGTCATAGTGAGCTTCTCCATGCTTCTTTGAAATCTTTCCATTTCAAGGAATAGTGTTGACATGATATGTGATGGGAAGAAGAAATTTTTTTTTTTGAAAAAAAAATCGAAGAACAAAATCAAAAAGTCACTCTAGGAAGGATGGCTAATTTGGATTGAAATCCATTTGTGAGACTTTGTTCTCTTTGGTTCTTAGTTGAGCCAACCTTGTTCTTATCAAGAATCCAAGATTCTTGTGGCGAACCTCACTTGGCTTATCAAATCCCCTTGGATTTGTGGCGCCATACCATCTCTAATCTTCACCCATTTTCATACTTTCTTCCTTTTATGTTATAACATAAATCTGACTTGGTTTTGTCTTGTTAAAATTCAACCAAAAAGATCATCAAAAAGGCAACCTATCCATTTGGTTGTGATCAAATGATATGATCCAAAAAAAGGATCATGTAAATTTTCGGATCTATCCTTGAGTGACAAAAAAAATTATAGAAGAAGATGAAATACAAAATTGGATAAGATGAGAAATGGGAGGTAGGCGCCACAAATCCAAGTGGATTTGATAAGCCAAGGTGAGGTTCGCCACAAGAATCTTGGATTCTTGATAATAACAAGGGTTGTTCAATGAAGAACCCAAGAGAGAACACTCTCACAATTGGTAAAAACCAAATTGAACATCATTTTCTTCCAACATGCTTCACTTTCAGAAATTTGTCTTTTCATTTTCCCATCATTTCTCTTCCTTTTTTCACAATATTTATTCTCTCTTTCAATTTCTCTATCGCATCTCCCATATCTCCTTCCTCCATGCCTCCTCCTTTTTATTTCTACTAGCTTGTCAAGAGTCAGAGATAACTTCTCCATGCTTCTTTGAAATCTTTCGAATTTAAAGGGTGGAGCGGGTTATCTAAGCTTTGTATACAACACCTGACTGACTGGCAGGAAATGGTTTCCCTTTTTTTTTCCTTTTACGTACCCGACAATTGATATTGGTGGGGCCCACATAGTTGGGGGCGGTCAATCGATGAGATCCAGACTAGATCCAACCTCGGTTATGCCAATGGATATCTGCCTCAAAAGGGCTGCCAGAGCATATGAACCGGGACCAATCTCCACTTTAATCCCCATTATTGATTTCCAAATTCGAATTTCAAATTTAAAGGGTGGAGCGGGTTGTCTAAGCTATGTATCCAACACCTGATTGACTGGCAGGAAATGTTTTCCCTTTTGTTTTTCCTTTTCCATACCCGACAATTGATAGTGGTGGGGCCCACACAGTTGGGGCGGCCAATCGATGAGATCCTGACTAGATCCAACCTCGGTTATGCCAATGGATATCTGCCTCAAAAGGGCTGCCGGGGCATATGAACCGGGACCAATCTCCACTTTAATCCCCATTATTGATTTCCAAATTCGAATTTAGAATTTAAAGGGTGGAGCGGGTTATCTAAGCTATGTATCCAACACCTGATTGACTGGCAGGAAATGCTTTCCCTTTTGTTTTTCCTTTTCCGTACCCGACAATTGATAGTGGTGGGGCCCACACAGTTGGGGGCGGCCAATCGATGAGATCCTGACTAGATCCAACCTCGGTTATGCCAATGGATATCTGCCTCAAAAGTGCTGCCGGGGCATATCAACCGGGACCAATCTCCACTTTCATCCCCATTATTGATTTCCAAATTCGAATTTCAAATTTAAAGGGTGGAGCGGGTTATCTAAGCTATGTATCCAACACCTGATTTACTGGCAGGAAATGCTTTCCCTTTTTTTTTCCTTTTATATCCCCGTCAATTGATAGTGGTGGGTCCCACACAGTTGGGGGCGGCCAATCGATGAGATCCTGACTAGATCCAACCTCGGTTATGCCAATGGATATCTGCCTCAAAAGGGCTGCCAGGGCATATGAACCGGGACCAATATTCACTTTAATCCCCACTATT
Organism: Sophora flavescens; assembly: GCA_030762895.1. NCBI lineage: Eukaryota > Viridiplantae > Streptophyta > Magnoliopsida > Fabales > Fabaceae > Sophora > Sophora flavescens. The sequence goes on from JAUPTC010000012.1 coordinate 10,440,480, forward strand.
GATTTCCAAATTCGAATTTCAAATTTAAAGGGTGGAGCTTGTTATCTAAGCTCTGTATCCAACACCTGATTGACTGGCAGGAAATGTTTTCCCTTTTGTTTTTCCTTTTCCGTACCCGACAATTGATAGTGGTGGGGCCTACACAGTTGGGGGAGGCCAATCGATGAGACCCTGACTAGACCCAACCTCGGTTATGCCAATGGATATCAGCCTCAAAAGGGCCGCCAGGCCATATGAACCGGGACCAATCTCCACTTTAATCCCCATTATTGATTTCCAAATTCGAATTTCGAATTTAAAGGGTGGAGCGGGTTATCTAAGCTCTGTATCCAACACCTGATTGACTGGCAGGAAATGCTTTCCCTTTTTTTTCTTTTCCGTACCCGACAATTGATAGTGGTGGGGCCCACACAGTTGGGGGCGGCCAATCGATGAGATCCTGACTACATCCAACCTCGGTTATGCCAATGGATATCTGCCTCAAAAGGGCTGCCAGGCCATATGAACCGGGACCAATCTCCACTTTAATCCCCATTATTGATTTCCAAATTCGAATTTCGAATTTAAAGGGTGGAGCGGGTTATCTAAGCTCTGTATCCAACAACTGATTGACTGGCAGGAAATGCTTTTGCTTTTGTTTTTCCTTTTCCGTACCCTATAATTGATAGTGGTGGGGCCCAAACAGTTGGGGGCGGCCAATCGATGAGATCCTGACTAGATCCAACCTCGGTTATGCCAATGGATATCTGCCTCAAAAGGGCTGCCAGGGCATATGAACCGGGACCAATCTCCACTTTAATCCCCATTATTGATTTCCAAATTCGAATTTCGAATTTAAATGGTGGAGCGGGTTATCTAAGCTCTGTATCCAACACCTGATTGACTGGCAGGAAATGTTTTCCCATTTGTTTTTCCTTTTCCATACCCGACAATTGATAGTGGTGGGTCCCACACAGTTGGGGGCGGCCATCCGGTAATATTATAACGGATGGCCGCATTGGGCTTCAGTGGCTTTTATTCCCAAGGCCCAATATGGGAGTTCTAGTATTCACGATAATTCCATTGGTGTCTCGAGTATATATAGGGCACCATCCACTGATTCATTTAGAGTTTTTGAGTTCCACCAGACACCGATTGAGTCTGCCACATGGCACCACCTAATAGGTTCAGGGTTTATGCTAATTTTTTTTTATTACTTATCCACGTTGTTCATTGTCTCCTTCAGACGCTCTTTCCCAATTACAAAACCTACAGACACCTGTCAACAAAAAATTCTTCCGTGTCTGCCAAGAACACCACGAAGATGGGAACCCTCATCTCCACGTTCTCATCCAGTTCGAAGGAAAGTTCGACTGCAAGAATCCAAGATTATTCGACTTGGTATCCTCAACCAGGTTAGCACATTTCCATCCAAACATTCAGGGAGCAAAATCAAGTTCGGATGTTAAACAATATAAACAGTATATCGAAAAGGAAGGAGTATTCGTCGACTGGGGAGAATTCCAGATATCAGGACAGATTACTTGGTTGTCTGTATTGTGGCATTTTGGTTGTTTGAGTTGTTTTGTTGTGCTATGGCATTTTGTGCTCTTTACTTGTTCAGCAACAGAATGACTTTCTAGCCATGTTATCAGCTGAAAAACATAACCCTTCTTCTAGACAAATTTATTTAACCTTTCGATGAAATTTATCAACAATGCTATTTCTTCAAACATTGCTGAGTATGTTTAAAACACTGATGTTGATGAATGTGGTTTGTCTTCAATATTATTTATTTATTTTGTTGTTTGGCTGGTGAGTCATTATTGGTGCTGATCTAGATTTCATCTAAGATTCTTTTGGGATGCTAAGAATAAGTTCTCTCTTTTAAAATCTGTTAGGACACTGTACAGGAAAAAAACTGTATGAAACGAATTTTACATATGCTTGTGACTATGAGCATGTTTATCTTTTGCTTCAAGTGAGATATCTTTCATAATTTACTATGCCAAAATTTTATTTACAAGAAAAAGTATCAATGTGACATTTTACATATTCTTGTGGCTATGAGATTGTTTTGGTCCCTCTAGTTCCTCAAGGTAATTTATGACTTTGTAATCTTTTGATTTATAAGTATAAAAGGATGCCATCTATAATATCATATTAGAATAAGGTGTTTTGACTTGCTTTTTGAAACGTAGAGTTTAAGACCATGACTTTTCTTATATATAGGCATATACATAACATGCATCAATTTTATTTAAAGATGTTTTAGAATATTTCAGGTAAAACAATGCCTTGTGGCTGCCACTAACCCCCATTTCTTAATGGCATAACTTAAATTATTTTAAGGAAGAAACTATAGGATCTTGTTCAAATGGTAGCCGTTTAGTGACATGGTACATCAGTTAAAACATTGCAGTGCTGGTGAAATGCGTGAAATTATATTGCATTATTGTAAAAGCTGCACTGATGATGATGGGGAAAGCTTATTTGTACTTTGTTTTAATTAATCGCCAAGTGTTATCATGGGGGGATCCTGATTGGTGCACCAGTGACCTTATTAGTGTTAAGCCACAATTAAAGCCAAGTTACTGGCAAGCAAGTTTTGTCCCCCACTTTTCATCCTCCAATCTCTAGTTGAGATAAACACGTTTGGAAGTACATTTATATATCATTTTTTGTTTTAAATTTCTTTTGAACTTAACCATATTTATATATTTACTTAGAAATCATGCTAAAATTCCGACATCCCTCATATAGGATGACTTAGAAAGATTATCATTAAACATGCAAAAGTTAGAAGTTAGAAATGGTGGTATTTGCATGCATCATTTCCCTAAACCATATTAACTCAATCCTACGAACTTATTGTTGTAGTTATGGATCGCGATTGGATGAATGCTAGGCGGACAAGTGATGAGTATGAGAATGGAGTGGAAGCTTTTCTACAATTTGCTAAAAGAAATCTTCCTGATAGTAGTAATGGAAGGTTTTATTGTCCTTGTGTTAATTGCTTGAATGGGAGACGACTAGAAGCTGAGGAGATATGGGAGCATCTTATTTGTGATGGGATTTGGTGTGGGTGGTGGTTGAAGATATTCAAGATCTTGATGCTCGAGTCCCTGCGCCCACTGAGGATGTTCAAATAGTAGGAGAGGCCCTCGGTAATTTCATCTCTTGGCCGAGAAGACTTGTGAGGTTTTTTGTTTCAGCCAAGGTATTCAATTACTTGTATTTTTCTATATTTACAATTGAAATAATTTAATTGTGTTTATTAATGCTTTTTTTGTTGTTTAGGATTTTGAAAAGGATGTTCCACCCAAAAAGTCTCATATGGGAAGACCTATGAAGTCTTCTTCTGGCAAGGTATTCATATAATCATTCAATTACTTACAATTGAATTAACTTAACCGTGTTCACTAATGTTTTATCTTTGTTGATTAGGGTATCGACGAGGGGGATCGCTCAGATGCTCTTGAACGTCTAGCTATAGTGGCAGTGAAACATGGGAAGAATCCGGCTCTCATAGAGTTGGAACACGATGGCAGGCCTGATCAACCTTTCAATCTCCCCACAAGGGACTTTATGGAGATAGCTCTTGATGGTGAAAAGGTTTGCTGGTCGTGCGTCTCATTATAGTGCACGTAAGTACATTTTTTATTTCTTAATTAACTAAATAAGTTTTCAATACTATTATAATTAACATGTTTTTTCAATATATTAGGTATTTGCATCGCCAATGTATTGTTAGGGGCAACCTCCATATTTATGGATTCATTGACCCTGCCCTCATTGAGGGTGAGACACTTCCCCCAGATGTGATTACTGCGAGCATGCGGCGCATGCTTGGTCGAGGCAACAAATAGTGCTACCTAGCACCTTGCCTCAAGTAGTAAGTACAAGTATAAAAGTGATTTATAATTATCTGTGACTTGTCACTAACTGTTCCCAACTACAGTGAATATTGGCAATTATTGGTCTTATGTCCTAGTTCATTGGGAAGAAGACCGACGAAGTAACTCAAGGCCATTGTTGAAACGTAAGATTTTAATTTTCTTATTTAGTGCTACATTTGTTGTATTAATTACTCTGAAATTTGTAACATACTTTAAGTGTACATTTTCTTATGATAGATCTATGGACGCACGTCGCATGTTAGATGGTACTAGGCCTAGGCCTATTAAGTGGTTTTTCCCTAACGTAAGTATTTTATTAGTACCCGAGATTCAATTGCAATTTACAATCTAGATAATGTTAAGTGTTTGCTCATTATATTCAAATCGGGTTCATTTGTAGTCTCATAAGCAACGTGGCTCATGGGAGTGTGGATACTATGTTATGAAGTGGATGCTCGACATTGTATCCGGTGGAATTACTGAAGGATGGATGACGGTAAGTAATAAAATTTGTAATAAGTTATATATTAATTATGTTTTGTTTTAGTCTGATTATTTGCAATGTTTAATTTATCTTATGTTACATGCAGATATTCGACACTCGGGCTCCACTATCAAAACCGATGTTGAAAGTTGACTTTAGACATTGGTTAAAAAGGAACTGATGTGTAAAGTGATTTTCAACAGAGTTAGAAAACATTGAAAATGCACTTTAGACTTTGGTTAAATTTTTAACCGATGTGTAAAGTGCACTTTCAACATCGGTTCATAACCGATGTCTAAAACATCCACATACAACATCGCCTGTATACACATCGATTCAATAATCGATGTTAAAACCCAAAATTAACCGATGTTAAAAGTGTTTTCTGCACTAGTGTTTGATTAGTAATTGATTGGTTGTAATCATTGAAGGTTAAGTGTATTTGCGGTGTACGTGAGAACCTGACTTCCGACAAAATACTTTTAATCCGCAGAGAACTCTTCGAGAGGTAAGAGAGGATTACCTGAGGGATATATTCGATGGCTATAAACTATCATGTGTTTGTCTGTAATTATTTATCTGTTAGTATTTATTTAAGTTGTTAAAGTTATGTTATTTTTATTTGTGTTGGTTTAATTGCGTTCAATTGTTTATCTGTAATTAAATTATGTTGTATTGTGATGCATGATCTGCCTGGGAATATCTCTGTGATATTATTGTTGGTTGTTGTTTGAGAAGCCTGACAGTGGTCAATGCCCAATAAAATTAATCGGATAAAAGCTTTAAGAAGCTTTATAAATTATATTCAATGTTTTAACGGTAAAATATTGGAATATTATATTAATGGAAATTTTTATTTTGGAAAAATAAGGAATTTTGTAAAATATCATTATTTTAATGATTTATCACTATAAAAGTGAACCATGAGTCACATTGAGAGCGAAACCGTGGAATTATTTTTGTACTGCTAATTTTTACGTAAGAAATTCTGTCATATTATAAAAAGTTATTTATGAAATTAAATGTTGAAAATAAGTTAATTATGATTTTAGAAAATTATTTAAGTGGAAAAAGCTAAGTTTTGGCTTAAAAGGCTTTAAAAATGATAATTGATGGCAATTTGGAAAAGTATCGACGGCAAGTGTTTTGAAATTGCAGTACTTATTTTAAGTAAGTTTAAGCCTCAAGTGACTCATCTTTGTGAAAAGTAAGTTTAGTATTTAAAGGTTTTATTGAAGAATTTCCCATTTGAAAAGATTTTCCGAAATCAAGTATAATTCAACAGTGTTGAAAGTGGGGTTGAACTTAGTAACCGAGACGTCAGGGTACTAAGGTTCTTTGTTGTTATGGACTTGGGGTCCTTTGGACTTTGAGGTCCTATAGACTTGGTGTCTATCGTATACGTGGTGTATACTGTGTTTAAACATTTAAGATGTTTTCTATTACCACAAACCTATGACTGGTGCATCGGTCGAGAGGTGTCATGATTGAGCACTCGGACTTTGAGATCCTGTGTTATTAATGAAAGTTTTAAAGAGGTTTAAAACTATGTTAGTCGTAAGCCATTTTGAGCTTCAACAAAGAAAGATTGAACACAAAGAAAAGTGTTAAGAGCAAAGTGTTTTGCATGCATTTCGCAGACGTGCCCACGGTTCTGTGTGTGATTACCTTGTGGCGTCAGGTATTTCATGCTACGATTTTCTTCATTGTGCCCCGGTTTGGACAATTAAACCCCATTTACGTTTTTATCACTGTGCCCTGGGTGTTAGACAGTGTGCAATGGGTTTTGGCTGCGTGCCTATGGCCGCGTGCCTTTTTGCCTTGTATGGCAATTGAGCCTGATCAACTCACCATGTGTTGCGATATCTCATGAGATTAAGTGCGAATTTAGATGACTAATACGAAGTGTTCATGCATAGTTTTTCACTTGATGACGTTTGGGGCATTAAACCCATTGATAAACTATTTGCTTATGAATGCTTATGTTGATATAGGTGTATGTGTTTTATGTGGTTTCGAGCATGTAGTTGTCGAGTAAAATCCATATATTGGTTTCTCACTCTTGCAATGTTTTCTTGTTCGTTATCTACTTGTGGTACCTTCATTTACATCTAAGATTAGATGGATCCGATGATGCCCCTGGCGCACTCTATGATCCGCAGCATTACGTTTGAGCACAGGGCACATGGTGGCGCTTGGGAGATAACTCTCGGGGCGACTAGTGCCACCTATTTTGGCCCCAATCGCGAGGTTACTGGCACATTAGCTGTAGGACCTCAACGTAGGACTCATGTCGTGGAGACTTGCGAAGTATCTCTACCTCCGCCGTGGCTTTACCTACAATACTTGTTGGATCATGGAGAGATCGAGTTTCATCCTCAGTTGGGTCAGCCTTTACAGATAGTTGTGCCAGCTGTAGCCATACCTGATGAGCCTCCAGTTGAGATGCTTCTAGAGGATGGGATTGAGGAGGATCCTGAAGAGTTTATGAGGACATCCTTGAGGATCTTCCAGCTGTTGATGACGACGATTCACCCGACGAGGGTGCATGAGCAGCAGCATCCTCATCGGATAGTTCTGCTTTGGGAGGGGGTGATCATCATGATCTCCTTAATGGTTTTCATTAGTATAGACCAGCTTAGGGTATAGTTTTGGGGTAGTGATATTCGTCAGTTTATCTGGCTACTGAGAGCCATTGTCTTTTTGTTATGGTTCTAGACATTCACTACTATTTTGTATATGTCTTTATATTTCTAACTTAGTGTGTAGAAATAGCCTGTATCGATGAAGGCTTCTTTTGTAACCTTATAGTGATTAGAGTTTATTTAAAACTTATGATGCATATATATAGATATATCTGTATACGTTTGTTCTATTCACGACGTGTTTGGTTGATTATGTTATCGACGTTTTAAAAAAAAAAAATTCAGCACTATTTTTGTGATAAGACGATTAATTCAAAGTTTATTTTCCGAAAGTAACCAGTAATTAATAATTTAATTTTCCGCTTTTGGGTAACTATGTGATGACCCTAGATGGGGTGTCGCAAAATGCAAGTCTTGTGAATGGTTCTCATCTTCTTTTATGCTTTTTAATTCTTTCTCTGATTGGTACGTTAATCCTATCCAATGTTTAAAAGTGAGGAGATAACATGCAGGTGGTCACTTTTGGTTTATACGCTGAAATGTTAAGGATGATGGGCTCTCATGTTAACTGCAGGGATTTTAATAAACAGAGGAGATTTGCATTTTATTATTGCGTTTCTGATTAGGTTCAGTGGCTTTGTCAGTGGCTGATTGAGCGGATTTTGCAGGCTTTCATCAAAGGGGCAATTTCTTTATGCATATGTTTCTGCCCCTCTTGCACTCATGTGAATACACTTTTTTTTTAATAAGCAAAAATTGTATTGAATCTATTAGGGGTACCCGAACCTGTATTCAAAGTAAGTGTAGTATAATAGCCCAAATGGGTGAACTGAAGATATTGTGTCAACCTACAACAAGAATTACTTGAAGGTTAACTAATAGCTAGTGTTCACCCCAAAGAAAAAACACTCAAATAACCCCATCAGAACAACACCCATGCACTAAACATCCTGGAAGAACCGACCATGAGTTTCAAGATACAAATAACCACCTGACAACATATAACACCCGGGTGCTAACGAGGGCGGGGAGTGGTCGCCGGTGCAAGAAGGTACGGGCAAGGAGCGGCTCCTGGCAGGCTTCTACGCGGAGGGATACATGAACGAACCGATTACACACCCGAATGGGAGGGATCCTAAGACTGTGTAGGTATGGGAATATACAATTGAGGATGGCTTATAAGAATTGATTGGTACTACCCATATCAACAAGTTGCATATTCTTTTTGGAAGCCCATCACTTAAGAACTCCACAGTTAAGTGTTCTTGACTTGGAGAAATTTTGGGATGGGTGACCTCCTGGGAAGTTTTCTCAGGAAGCATGTAAGTGAGGACAAAGCATGCAGCGTGTGAGTGAGGACAAAGCACGCTGAAAAGACCTGTGTTGGTCTATGGGGACAATCGTCAGTCCATGGAGCAGCCAGGGATGTTACAAATGGTATCAGAGCGGCACCTCTCCAAGTACGGTGTGGTTCGGGGACGAACTAAGCAGAAGCTGGTGGGCATGTATCACCCGGGTACCGACGAGGGCGGGGAGTGGTCGCCAGTGCAAGAAGGAGCAGACAAGGAGCGGCTCCTGGCAGGCTTCTACGCGGAGGGATAGATGAACGAATCGATTACACACCCAAATAAGAGGGATCCTGAGACTGTGTAGGTATGGGACTATACAGTTGAGGATTGCTTATAAGAATTGATTGGTACTACCCATATCAACAAGATGCATATTCTTTTCAGGAGCCCATCACTTAAGAACTCTATAGTTAAGCGTGCTTGACTTGGAGCAATTTTGGGATAGGTGACCTCATGGGAAGTTTTCTCAGGAAGCGTGTGAGTGAGGACAAATCACACTGAAAAGACCTGTGTTGGTCTGTGGGGACAGTCGCCAATCCATGGAGCAGCGAGCGAGGGATGTTACACAACAATTCTACATATTAAACTATAATGAATACCCGGCCAGTTGAGCAAGCAAAATACTCCTCTGTATGAACCCTTCTAGTCCGAATCATAATAAAGCAGTGAACTAAAAAGCGCCCTTGTTAATGAAACCTGCAATCTTGATGAGCGCCCCTACAACATTTCAGCATATAAATCAATGTAGCCCACCTGCAAGTTGTCTCCTAATCAGAGCATGCGAATACACTTAAATTGGATGTTGATTCTGACTTAAAATTCGGGAAAGAGACTTGATACTCTACTTTTTTTTGGCAATGATATAAATAAATTCCTAGAAGGTGAATTCTACGGTACCCCATTAAAATTCAGAGTAACTTTAATATTAATTTTATTTTTGCTATTAATTTAATTTTAATTATTTTTATAAATAAATTTTTTATATTAAATATAAATCTAAATGGTGAAATTATTTTTTATTTATATATTCTGTTAAATAAATTAATTTCTTTTTTTAATATAAAAATTTATAATTTGTCTAAACTACACATACCAAATTTTATAGCTATGACATAAAAAACTCGAACATGCAAAAAAAAAAGTATGATTAGGTTTTTATTTTATTTAGCTAAGAATAAGTGAGAAATTTAATTAAGATAATAGGGATAAAAACAAAAGAAAAATGATAAGTTATAAGCCCAAACACTACTTCAAGTAGCATCTGGAAAAAACACTATAAGCTGGTTTTAAAAATAGTTACCAAATGGAGCTATTTTTCATTCACTATAAGCTAACAGACTTGACAAGCCAAACAAAGTCTTAGTAGAATAATCGAGATGATTCGGTAGACCACACTAATTTTGATTACTTTGATTTGTGGTTACTTTTCATCTTTCGTAGATATGCACCTAAAGACCAAGTAATTATATCATAGATATGTGGATACTAAAATAAATATTTTGAATTCCATAAGATAGTTAAAAGCTTTTCATAATTTTAGTATTAAGTTATTTGATAAAAGTCAACTAAAATAGTCGCTGTAAAAATCAAAGAGTTTGGAACAAAGAAAAAGGTGCCAAAATATTAATTGAAATTGATGACAATTCCATGCATTTTTGTTTTTTGTTGTGATTTTAATATCTTAATAAAAGTTAAAATTCAGTTCTTTTACATTCACTAAATTCATTAATTTCTCTATATTTGAATGAGTCTTAATTGTTAAGTATACATGGAACTACAAGCTTTGCCCCATTTCCTATTTTAACATATACAGCAGTGGCCTTGTAATGTTGCCAATGGGATTGGTTCCTCACTGTTCCTTCCAAACACAGTGATTGCAAATACATTCTCTTCTAATTTTGTGTTTTTACATTTATTTTACGTATCAAAATGCTAAATAAGCCACTTGAAACACCAATTTTTATTATGGATTGACCAAGTCCAAGAGAATATATTCCTATTTTACATTCTGTTTCTATTTTGTAATATTTTATTATCATTTTTCGTTTTTGAATGCCTTTTATAAACTCTATAAATTGACGAACTGCTTTCTTGTATGATAATGAACTGCACAACAGTTGCTTTCTGCATGCAGATATGTATCATTCAATTTTTGAGAAGACTATATTTTTTTTTATATAAACTAAACATATATTGATTGAGAGTACTAGGGGTATTCTAACCCGTATACATGTACAAGAGAAAGAAAAAATAGAGGAAAGCCAATGTAAAAAGGCATAGTGACCCGCTTCGTGGATCAATATGAGTTTTACATATGCCAAACCCCTGAAGACCAAAGCACCAAAAATTACATAAAAAACAGGCTCAAAGGCTAAAGCACCGAGCCACCCTCAACCCATAATATAGACCAACCAAAACCCAAGCAATACCATATATTATCTTCTTACACGAATCTATAGAGAAAGGAACTAAAGGAACCACCTCAAAAAGCCAGAAAGGATCCCACCGTCATTACTTTATACCAATATTGAAAGTCCCACAAAGCAAGACTATATGTCCATAACTACAAAAGGAACCCACCCTCAACCCATAATACAGACCAAATAAGACTATATGTGCATATCTACAAAAGGAACAACAACCAAGTTTTTGCAAACATGGTTTTGTTGAAAGAGAATAATTTTCGTTACTTTATAAAGTCAATAAGGGACGAAGCAAGATAATATCATTACTGCATAAACACTTCTTAGCATATGACATAGTTCATCAAATTAGGGCTCAAATTTTCAAATATTTTAAGATATATAAATTAAACTCAGTGAAATTATATACATTTTTTGAAATTTTAAAAGTTGGAATAGGTAACAACAAGCTACCATTTCACACCTATTTCAAATCTTAGTGTTTAAACTTTAATAGTAATATGCATTTGTCGCTGGTTCTCATTGGGATTCCCGAGATCAAAAGTATGATCATTTTCCTTATCACATGCATTTGTTGCTTCCTAGATATAGCAGGATTCTCCTTTTGTGTTTAATATTTTTATGTCTTTATATTTACTATCTTTGATTTTACCCAAGCATTAAAGCTTTTGTCTTGTTTATTTAGCTGCAATGTTTCATTTTTTTTCTTTCTATTTTTCATTTTTATTTTGTTTAAATTATCTTTTGGTCTAAGATTAGAAGAAAGATTTCTATGATGTTTTTCCATTTTATTTTTGTATTTTCGTTTTTTTTAAGAACTTGGTTCAAACTATTAACTTCACAAAGAACCATAAACTATGATCCCATATTTATTACACATTTTCAGCACATATCATTGGAAAGTAACTATAGCAATATATATTTGGAATACAACACCGTTGCAACTAATCCATAACCATGTCTTATATAGGAAAGAAAACGAAAAGATTGATAACATTAACATGGGTTTAAAACTTTTACTTTAAGTTAATAGCCCGGCTAACATGGGATTCGATGATGGTAGCAGCATAGTGGCCTTAGATTGTCATTTTTGGGAAGATAAAACAGTTTTCATAAATTTAAATGAGCTAAATATTACTTCAACCATCATGTAAATTATCCTTAGATAATATTTAATTAGTAATTAATGAGGCATAAGTCAAATTCTCTCTACCCACTCCTGCTTTGTACGTAATTGGACAAAAAATTAAAAACAGGATTTTGGTCCAATGGGCGTGAAAGTAATTAATTGGACACTGCTACATGACATGAGGGGTCTGTTTCTAAGGCAATGGACATTGATTTAAAACATGACCTGTCTTGTTTCTAATTTCAGAAAAGTTGTCCATCTGTGCATGCACCATGCATCACCGCCATCTGTTAGATAAACATGCAGATGTGTTCTCTTTTAGCCTACCACCCTTTGCATGTCCTCCATGTGTTCTCCATCTACATGCTCAGGAGAGACCAATTTTTAATAACATTCGTTATGAATATCAAACCAATTTTTTAAGAGTCGTTTATTCATTTTAGATTTGTATGATTCCCTGCCATCTGCATGCACCATCGAACCTCTTTAATGACCCTTTGCATGTCATCCATGTGTTCTACATCTGCATGCTCAGGAGATAAACATGCTGCATGCCATCTGCTGATCTAATGATAAACATGCACCGCACATGTTAGCTACTTAGCTACCTCCCTTTGCATGCCCTCCACGAGTCACCATGCGTCCGGGAAGTAATTTGGCTTTTTAATTTTGTTTTCAGCAAACGACTGCATGCACCAACGCTGCCACCCTTTGTATGTCCTCGGTGTGAAAACTTAATTTTATCAATTAAGTATTTCTTTTCTAACTGAAATTACAAAAATAAAATGTAAAAACATCACAAAAATCTTTCTTCTCAGCTTAGAGCCTTAGACCAAAAGATAATTTAAAGAAAAATAAAATTGATCAGATTCTTAAAAAAATAAAAATGAAAAATAGGGAAAAAAGATGAAACATTGTAGCTAAATAAATAAAACAAAAGCTTTAATCCATCGGCAAAATCACTAAACACAAAAGGAGAATCATGCTATTTCTAGGAAGCAACAAATGCATGTGAAAAGGAAAATGACCATACTTTTGATTTCGGGTAATCGAACGAGAACCAATGACACATGGAGCAGAGGGACGTTCTGAAAGGGAAAAAAAATAATGCTCATTATTTCGCTTCCTTAACTACCATCACTCACATATCCATTATAAATGTTACCTAGCCAACATTGTTTGGATATTGAAGAATTAATGTCCCAAAAAAATATAAGTTTTGAAGAAAAAAACCAGATTCAAGCTTTCATCTTGTATTCTTTTTTTTTCTTTCTTAAATCTGCTTATTACTATTAAAGTTTAAAAACTAAGATTCGTAATAGATGTGAAAGTAGCCTATTGGTACCTGTTCCAACTTCTAAAATTTTAGAATATATACACTTTCACCAAGTTTAATTTATAGATCTTAAAATATTTGATAATTTGAGCCCTAATTTGATGGTCTATGTCATATGCTTAGCATTGTCTATGCAGTAATGATACTATTGCTTGTCCCTTATTGACTTTAGAGTAACGAAAGTTATTCTCTTTCAAGAAAACCATGTTTGCAAAACTTGGTTGTTGTTTCCTCCTGTAGATATGCACATATAGTCTTCTCCAAAATTGAATGATACATATCTGTCTCTGAGAAAGCATCATTGCAGTTCATTTTCATACAAGAAAGCAGTTCATCAATTTATATAGAGTTTACAAAAGGCATTCAAAAAAATGATAAGAACTAAAAATGCTAATAAAAGATTACGAAATAGAAACAGAAAATCCTTATCTGAGATTACAAAATTTGAATTTTGAATGTAAAATAGGTATATCTTCTCTTCGACCTAGTAAATCTGTAATAAAAATTAGTGTTTTAAGTGTTTGGTACAAAAGATAAATATAAAAATATCAAATTAAAAGATAATGTATTTGCGAAGAACCAATTTCCTATTGACAACATTACATGGCCATTGCTATATATATATATATATATATATATATATATATATATATATATATTAATAGTAGGAAATGGGGCAGAACTTGTAGTTCCATGTACTTAACATTTAAGACTCGTTCTTATATAGAGAATTTAATGAATATAATGAATGTAAAACAATAGAATTTGAACATTCATTAAGATATTAAAAAAAATGCAAAGCAAAACGCATGGAATTGCCATCAATTTCAATTAAAATTTTGGCACCTTTTTGTTGTTCAAAACTCTTTGATTTTTACAGCGACTATCTTAGCTGACCTTTATCAAATAACTTAATACTAAAATAATGAAAAGCTTTTAACTATCTTATGGAATTCAAAATATTTATTTTAGTATCCACATATCTATGATATAATTAATTGGTCTTTAGGTACAATAGGTAATATATGTGGTTGAAATTGATTTTAGAAAAATGGAAATAATCTTGACTATTAGATTTAAAAACAATGGGTGACAAATATATACTTTCAAAATTCAAAATAGAGTCAAGATTGATGGTTGAATTGATCTACCAAGAAAATCAATGATCCAAAATTAATCTCCGGTTAATTTCAAACCAACATATTTTCAAATCTCAAATTAAATAGAATCAAATAGGAAAATAATTCCCTTTAAATCATAACATTTAAAATATTTTTCTAAACAAATACTACTAGTGACAATAACATAATATTATTGTCTAGTAATCGTGCCTACACTGACATAAGACAATATTAACGCACTCAAAAATAAATTTTAAATGAGTAATTAAAATTACTCAAACCAAACCACATAAAAATAAACAAAAATAAACATTCAGATAATTAATCACTCCAAATAAACATATACACATATTTACTATTATTGAAGAATAGTAAAAATCGGGGTGTTACATTACTACCCCTCTTAAAAAAAAATTCATCCTCGAAATTTCGTAGCTCGAAACTAAACAAGATTTTGGAATCACACCTTGACCCTAAAATCTTACTTTGTACTTGCCTCAAAATTAGTCCGCTAGCAAAACTTGTTCAACACCTTATCCTCACGACGAACATCAAGTTCAACATTAACTCTACCACATATATCGACTTACAACCCAAAGCACACAATTGTAGTCTTAGTTTCCTTTGGACTTATTCCACCACTCCAAATTTCATCACGGTCAGACCTTTCAAACTCTAAAACAGAGCTCTCAAACTCTTCTCACAACTTAGTTTCTCAAGAACTCTTCTTTACTATTTCCTTTCAGCTTAAGGAAAACTACTATAGATATTTTTCCGTTAATCCTCGGATTCACTAAGTCAACATTAACCATAAACGTTGATCACTACTCTAAATTCCTTTAATGATATATCTGCCTTGATCATGATAAGGTCCATTGTAATCATCTCACTCAATGATGTTGAACTTAAGGGTTCTCATAGTACCATTCACATCTATACATTAACGAAGCTCCTATCAACTCTGGTTGTCCCTCCATAGAGATGACAAAAATTAGGTTGCACACCATCTCCCAACTAACTTGTTAAGGATAGGTCATCTCATTACTTATCCATCCCGTTGAGGATGATTAGTTGGACTTAGCCTCAACTTAGTCCTCAACACTTCAAGCAAACTTAACCGACACACGTTGATAAACTTCCGTTTTTCATATGAAACAACACTTGAAGATACTCCATGAAGTCTGAACAACCCTCTTATACATTATTCGGTTTACTAACACTGCATAGTGGATTTTAACTTGTAAGAAGGGTGTAGACTTCACCAGTCGATCCACGATCACTTGATCTCAAACAAGACTCATGTAGGTCTTCAGCAAACTCGTAACAAAGATTCAAGGAATGCCAATATCTTAACAAGGAATGTCTCAATTGTTAACCTATCCCATTTTCACTGTACTCGACTAACTCTGGCATCTTGATGTGGAGATACCCAACTCATGACTAATGAGATAGGTCACACATCGACGACATTTGGATAATACATAGAACTAAGATGATCAACGATGACAAGTACTTTCGAATCCAATAAGACATGACCTTGGTGATCATAATAGAATTTCTCAAGAAAAGAAATTTTTCTTAATTTCACTTTCACATAAGCATAGAAAAGAATTTCATTAATTTGAAGGACACATGAACATCCAGTATGGAAAAATATCCTTCCATCATGTTTGTGGATGTAAAAATGCATGATCAATACACATTTACAAACATGAATCTATTAAATTTCATTCTTCCCCACGAATCTTCCAGCGGATTTAAGGAATCAAGGGTGAACAATTTATAGTCCAAAGAGGATTAATTCTTATTCTTAGTACAAAGAAATTACAAAATGATGACTTTCACCTCTACCAAAAATAGAAGCGGCGAAACAAGAAACTTCTGCTATCACGAAATTATCTGTGTAACTCAAGAAATAGTCATAACCACTTCTCTCAACAAAATGTGAACGTATCCAGACCAATGGATTCCGTTAAATCAATTCACTCAAATGTCTAATACCTCGAGGATTATTTAGAAGTGTGAGTACGACTTCTCACAAACAGAAATGAATAACTGGAAATTATGAATTAGCATAACTAATTCATGAGTCCTGACAGATTTCAATTTAAAATCAGAAAATTTGTCTGACACATACAAACTTCCCCGTTGTGATTATCTAATACAATCATAGGATTTGAGAAATAAATGTCAACTGACAAATACAACAGAATCAAAGGGTATAGTGAAGGGTTCCTTAATCACGAGACACTCACCCAAGATCAAAAATCCACTCGATTCATCTTGGTTCCAACCAACATACAAGTCTTTCTAGCCATGCTTAGTATGACCACCTTGAATTGGGTACGATCCCGGACAACTTAATCAATCGATCAAACATACAAAGGGTTGATCTTTCTTCATAAACTGAGTTGACGACGCAAAATCTTAGATAGGTCATCACTCCAATCTGGTAATAACTCGTCTTCAAGTCGATCCTTGAGTAGACAACCACTCCTCGCATTTGATTTACCAAATCAACTACGCAAGTCAGAGAATACTTGTTCATAATTTGTCCTTTTACTTAGTTGTCAAAAATCCACACAGTGACACGAGCCTTCACACAACATTGGTGCTGCACAAGGAAAACACTCGGTCTAACAAACGGTTCAGACCACCAATCTTCCGGTTGAATCGAGTCGTCCAACTCGTTTTAACTTTGTAGACAACATCCTACACAAAGCGACAGAGATCTGACCGAATCCAGAAACTAGATCAATCTAAAATCAACGTACTTTGCTAACCATAAACCTAGAATATTTCCAGGGAACACTCCCGGAAAAATCCTTTACACAAGCACCTTCTTTCAAATGTCTGACACGATTCACAAGGATAATCGAATGCCATATCCGAACCCGAGTAACATTCAAGATCTACGGTCTCCCTGGACATAAAACCCTTGGAAAACCATCAAGAAACATATACTTGTGCGTCAACACACATTGCTTCAACAAGAAACAATTCAAACAAGAACTAACCAGAGATCACACAACAAAAACTTGACAGACCTATTCCCCAAAGATCCCGAAAGACTCGACCAGCTCTGATACCACTTGTAACACCCCCACTAGGTATTACTACGTAACACATGCGGAATTTAAATTAAAAAGATAATTTGTTGGTTGCTTTCGCAAAATAATTTATATAAGTACATAAGCGTCTGAATTTGGGTATAAAAATTTGTCACGACTCCAAACCTAAGTCTTGATCGGCACACCGGTTCACAATCCTAGCCTGATGAGTCTATTTAATTCAGAGATATAATTGAATAAAAGCTAGTATTTTTACAAAAATTTCGACAGAGTCTCCTCTGTAATTCGAACATCCCAGGTAAAAGAACACCTGCTAAAATAATTACATTTTCATTCCATAATTCCAGATACACCAAATACCACCAGGCAGTAATATACTAAAAATAGTTACATCAATAATTTATACATGACCAAAAGGAAAAATTTAGGTTTTCATTCAAAAGAGATGCTCTCCGAGCCACAAACATTCCATTTTAAAATAAAGACTCTCTGATCCATGCTCATACATACTTATCAAAAATCTAAGTCTCAAACCCTAAGCTAGTCGTTCTAAAAGTTATTCCTGAGGAAAACTCACGTGGTCATTCCACAATCAAATACTTCATCAAACAACTAGATCTAAGTCTCCGAGTGACTTAGGAAGACTCCTCTGCACCATCTGTACTAAAGTACCCAGGGTACAATAGCGAACCAGAAGAAACCCGATATATCTGTAAGGGTGAGATACCGACAAATGGATATATCACACAACAACCATATACACGATACATACATCACCTCAGCACATTAACATTTAATTATTATTCAGAGATAAAATGACAAGTGTTATATCAGTGGGTCTCATACCCGAACAATCAGTTTTATAAAGAGAATGCATGACACTTCAATAATTAGGCTCTGAACTTAATCTCATGAGATACCAACACCGTTTTATCATTAAGAAAGAAAGAGTTGATCAGGCTCATACGCCCCGTTTGGCAAGTTGTCTCTGTTGCCTCATGCACTCGGATCAACATCATCACGAATCCCTTATAATGTCCATTCGGATGTATACCTCATCGAATACCGCATCTTAAGCGGTATTTGGTTAACTCAAGCACGTCTTCTAAGGGGAAATGCATATGAATAAAAGACTTTTCATTATCGAGACTTTTCTTTGTGTTCACTCTTTTCCGTTGTCGAAGCCCAAAGCTAACGACTATTCACAATTTTCATTACTTGAAAATCAATAACACATGACACACAGTCCGAGTGCTCAATCACAACACCTTAGACCGATGCCGCAGTCCAAGGTTGTGGTCGTAGAAACAATTATAATTGTATCCATGTTTTACTTCAACATGATAAGGGCTCCTAGCCCATACAACAAAATTAGGACACACAGCCCTCAATTCCAAAATCAGGACTCCTAGCCCATAATATCACGATTAGGACCCTTGGTCCACAATTCTTGACACAGATCCCAGATCACGTGCATAAACTGAATACTAGAGGTGACGTCTCGCGAACTAGTATTCTCTTTCACATGTGCTTACTTTTCGCTTAGTGAAAATCAAAACCAAAACAAAACCTCGGTCACTTATCCAAGTAACCGGAACGTTTCTAAATCATTTAGGAGAAAATCTTTTCCTTTACAAATTCTTTTATAAAACATTTGGAAATTCGTTTTCTTTTGAAATCCTTGATGGAATAAAGTCAAATATTTTCAAAGGGTTTTTCCTTCATAAAACCTACAGTTCGAAAGGGTTTTCTCTCGTACAAAACTCTTGATCATAAAAAGGTAGTTTCCTTCAACTTAAAATAACTTCAACATTTTTCTAAAAACAAAGATCTTATTCTTCTGAAGTAAGCACTTTAAACAAGGAACTTTTATAAATGAACCCAAAACTTTCAAAGTTCTAGTCAAGGCTTATTAAGGCTTTTAATCCTTATAGTCATTGAGCACAGACTCAAGTCCGGCTTCTCAAACTTCAATCAACAGTAATATATTCACAACAATAATAATATCACAATTAATGACAGTTCATCACATATATATAATTCATAACACTTTAAAGCAAGTAATGTTCAACTTCAAGTAATAACCACAATAGTTCAAGTAAACAAGTTATTCAAGTATTGGCTCAATATCACAATAATATCCACAACACTCAATTAAACACATACACACATGCATATAGCCATTGAATATCCCTAGGCAAGTTCCCCTTACCTTTGAAGACAAGTAAATGGTCCTCGTCTTAATGCTCACGTTAGTTCCAAGAGTGCAAACTCTACTCCACCAAGTAAGCATAGCCCTGTTCAACATCACAGAGACGCAAACCAAGCATGATAACAAACAAACAAATTCAAAAATTCAATTTTTATCCTCAAAACATATAATCAAAAGAAACCATACATTTAATTCAGTAAATATAATCGATTTCTCAATAACATCGATTTGGGTAAAAATGATCCATAATTAAAATTGGGGAACATTTGTTTTGGTTTGAGAAACATGAAATTGAACTTAGAAATCTCATATTAGAGGTCCTAATTTGAATAAAACATAGTTAATTTTATAGAAACACAATCGATTTCAATAAAAATCAAGTTGGGGTTTAGGGTTCCTAAACACAATTTGGGGAAAACTCATTTGATTAAAGGATAATAAAATCAGTTTAATAAAACACTAATTTATAGTCCCAATTGCATAAAACGAGTTTTAATTTTAGATTACAACATGAAAACAAGGAGTTAGGGTTAGGGTTTGTAACTGAAATTTGGAGTTTCTTGAAATTTAACAAGATAAGGGGAGGAATCACTCACCCAACAAAGAGGAAGAAGAAGAGGTGGTGGGGTTGGAATGGTGAGCGGCGGCAGTGGTGGCTTCGGCATGGTGGAGCTTCGTTTCTGTGATGAACCATAACCAAACAATGAAGGTGATCTTCAAATAAAAGGAATAAGTTGATGAAGGAGGTGGAAACCACCAAAAAGGGCGGCAGTTCAGACTTACCAAGGTGAGGATGCCGTTTCGCAGCGGCGAAGGGCGAACCAGAATGAGCAGGGATGCGAGACGTGTCGTCTCCTCCTCGTGGTTGGTCGAGCGGCGGCCGGATGAGCTTGCTGGGCGGTGGCACGACCTGGACAGCAAGGAAAAGGGAGGAGCAACTTTGAGTTGAAGGAAGGAAGGAAGGATGTGGTCCAGAGGAAGAAGAAGAAGGAAGAGAAAAGAAAAGAAAAAAAAATAAGAAGGGAAGGGATCGTGCTTGAACAGAGGAGGGAGAGGAACTTAAGTTCTATTTGAGTGCTCTTTTTCTTTTTAGTTAATAGGTAATATATGTGGTTGAAATTGATTTTAGAAAAAGGGAAATAATCTTGACTATTAGATCTAAAAACAATGGGTGACAAATATATACTTTCAAAATTCAAAATAGAGTCAAGATTGATGATTGAATTGATCTACCAAGAAAATCAATGATCCAAAATTAATCTCCGATTAATTTCAAACCAACATATTTTCAAATCTCAAATTAAATAGAATCAAATAGGAAAATAATTTCTCTTAAATCATAACATTTAAAATATTTTTCTAAACAAATACTACTAGTGACAATAACATAATATTATTGTCTAGTAATCGTGCCTACACTGACATAAGACAATATTAACACTCAAAAATAAATTTTAAATGAGTAATTAAAATTACTCAAACCAAACCACATAAAAATAAACAAAAATAAACATTCAGATAATTAATCACTCCAAATAAACATATACACATATTTACAATTATTGAAGAATAGTAAAAATCGGGGTGTTACACTTCCTTACCATATAATCTGATTGTTTCTACTCCAACTGCTAAGCCAGTTACTGTTAGCTCTGCTTGCTTAAGTTGTCCTATTGTGTTGATCTGATCTATTTGACTTTGATACAGTTAGATGTAATTTTAGGCATGGATTGGTTATCCTCCAACCATATTTTAATAGGCTGTTCCCGTAAATCTTTAATTTTTCCAAAGATGAGAATTCTGGATTTTTATCCGCTAATCAAGTAATAACTTCTTTAAAAGAGGGAGCGTAAGGATACATGTTGTTATTTTCCTTAGACGTTAAGAGCGAGTTAGACTTGTAGTGTATACCCGTTGTCAACGAGTTTCCGGAAGTTTTTCCTGATGATGTACCTGGACTACCACCTGTTCGGGAGATCGAATTCGCCATTGATCTGATCCCTGGCACTGGACCGATATCTATAGCACCATATCGTATGTCGCCATCGGATCTTGAGGACTTGAAAGGACAACTAGTTGAGTTGATGAGTAAAGAATTCTTTAGACCTAGTGTATCACCATGGGGAGCTCCAGTGTTGCTTGTGTAAAAGAAAGACAGAACTTCTCGCTTATGTGTAGATTTCCTCCAATTAAACAAAGTGACGATTAAGAATAAGTATCCACTTCCAAGGATAGATGATTTGATGGATCAGCTGTGTGGAGCTACTGTTTTCTCTAAGATAGATTTACGATCCGGATATCACCAGATCCGTGTAAAACCGAAAGATGTTCCAAAAACAGCGTTTCGAACATGCTACGAACATTACGAGTACCTTGTAATGCCATTCGGTGTGATGAATGCTCCGGGTATATTCATGGATTGAATGAATAGGATTTTTTGTCCTTATCTAGATCAGTTTGTCATTGTCTTTATTGACGACATTCTAATCTATTCCCCTGATAAAGAAAAACACGTTGAACATCTCAGTGTGGTTCTTCAAATTTTAAAGGAGAAAAGACTTTATACGAAACTTGAAAAGTGTGAATTTTGGTTAGACCAAGTTCAATTCTTAAGACATGTGATCTCGAGCGATGGAATTGTTGTAGATCCGTCGAAAGTTGAAGCTGTTTTACAGTGGGAAAGACCCAAGACTGTAACGGAGATCCGTAGTTTTATGGGGTTGACTGGATACTATAGAAGATTCATTGAAGGATTTTCTAAGATAGTAGGACCACTTACCCTGTTAACTCGGAAGGATCAAGTTTTCACATGGACTGAAGCTTGTGAAGAAAGTTTTAAGGGTTAAAACGGAAGCTGACTACGTCACCTGTATTGATACTACTGGATCCTAAGGAATCATTTGAAATATATTGCGATGCTTCACATCAAGGATTGGGTTGTGTCTTAATGAAAAATCGGAAAGTCGTGGCTTATGCTTCAAGACAGTTGAAGACTGTAACACCCTTCTCAAGCACTACATCGTACGTGACATTTTATGGCCGAAAAGTAGTTTAATTAAAATTGGCTATATTCGAATGGGGAATTTTTTTCTTTTTCATAAGTCATAAATATAATTAGTTGGGAATAAGGTGAAAGTTCAATAACATGTTTCATAAGCATAACAAGATTATTAGTTCAAAAGTCACTTATATAAAAATCCCACCCGACTCATAGATAGAAGCCATAAGAATATACATACTCAACAGAAAGATACGGAGACGTAGCTCCTAAAATATAAAGTACTTGGAGTCGCATCTCAATAAACAGTAACATTAATTCCCAGGCATACCCAGCTGGCCAAACTAAAATGGAAAAGACAATCCTCTCTCGTACATCGTGAGGAGGATAAACCCAACTGACGAAATCTAGTGGAAACTCTATTTGAGTCCACTGCCGACGTCGTCACAAAAGTCTCTACTAGAGTCACTACAAAAGTAACTCTCAGACTAACCCATTTCCCTTTCTAAGGAAAACTATAACTTACGAACTAATGACTACTATGCCTATCTCAAGAAAAGAAAGGTTAGGCATAACTGAAACCCTAATGCCATCTCCTTGAACCCTCTGAAGTCTGGAAGACGTCCAATAGAAGTTCCACCATAATATTCGCATGCTCGAACCTCGATCTCTATGATGAATCAGTCAAGCGTCATCTTGACGTCTCAATCTTCTCAACAGGATACAGAAAGCACATAGCCAGCCGACATAGGTAAAATAAAATAAGGAGGTGAGATTCCATTTATGTTACACATAAGGCAGACATGCAGTGGTACTACTCACAGGTACATAATACAACAATACTATATTCCTTTTATCTCCTATTTTAATTCTGCAACTCAAAACTCCAAGAATATAATATACCAAACTCGACGGTGAGCTTATCAAGCATACCGGACACGGTTTGTCCATCGAAGGACAAGAATAGAGAGAAACTGATTGAAACCGTATAGTCCCATTCCTACACAGCCTCAAGGAATATCCGATTCTAACATCGGAGCTAATTTGATATTTTGGAAAGGAATGGTCAGTATAGGTTTCACATCCGCCCACCTCAGGCAATGGTGCTATCGTGTTACTGACACAGTCTAATCGTGGCTATTGTTTTACGCTCATGAGACTTTAATCATAATGTACGTACTATCATAATCACATGTGATCTCAAATTCTCTGTAACACATCAGGCTCTTTATGAAACCTCTACAACCGAAACTCGGCTCCCTAGGCACAACGGCCTCACCGAACATAGTTTTAACTATGTATCTGGGTAAAATTGCCGGAATACGTCCAATTGGTCTATCCATCGGATAACCTCATGATTCCACCAGAATCCACTTGCTGTCAATCGCTGACGGACGATATTCTCGGGTACAAATCATCGGCCTTTCACTGATCCACATTTACACAAACAGACTTGTCATGTTTGTGTAAATATATTTTAAGGTACTTGCTTACAAGTCCTAACATATTATGAAATTGGATCGACAGTCGAATCATTTATTTCTTTACACTTTTCTAATTGAGCCTTTCTATAGGCTTTCAAGAAATCAAATAACTTTTAGTCTATTAAATCTTATGGAGGTATGGATATTGAATTATCCACACTTTATGACAAATGGTCTTGCTTCACCATAAGTCATAAATTATTAAGTTCATATTTTCACTAAGTCATCCTCGACTTAGGTTTTCCATTTATTTGAAATACTAGTCTTGAAGACTAAAATTATCTTGTCTTAAAACACAAAACCTTTGGTTAAAACCAAATCATTTTGAAATCAGATTACATCAAAGTACATAAGTACCAAATTCATCAAAACAGTTTCTTGAAAAACATCGAAACTCTTAAAATATTGTTTTACCATTTTTTACTGTATTTCAACTTAAATTCCATATTTTCACAAATATAAGTATTTTTCTCAAATACTTTATTTTCCCGAGTTTCCATACTTACATTAAAGTATTATAATACTGCTTTCAAACTCTACATCATTGTTTTCTCAAAAATCCTTAAAAACATTTGACGACAGTTTCGCCGCTTTTTGCTGGTTTTAGGCCCAAACCCCATACTTTTGAAAATATGATTATTCACCTCAAATCTATTACTTACCTAGGTTATAATACTCATTTTAAGATGTTAAAACACTGATTTTACAATTTCCTTTCTATGTATACAAAATTCCTAAAACTTGACCGAACGTCGTTAAATTTGTAAAACGCGTAAATCATTTTTCAACGATTTTACACTATAATAGTCCAAAACTCATTTTGGAGTTTTAGAACAGTTTAATAGGTATGAAAAACAGTCTCTAACTGTCCAATAACATTTATTTTCAAAAATTGCATTTTAGTCCCTAAACTTTCATTAATTACAAAAAGGTCCTTATTCACTTAAAACCTTATAACTTTTTATTTAAAACTTCAAATCTCACCAAACCAACTTATTTAGAAATGATTTTCAGTTTCCAACAAATTTCCAAAAATTTATATTTTTGCGTCACATATTTTTCAATATTTGCAAATAAGTCCTTAACTATTAAAAAGCTCATAACTTTTTATATATAAATCCAAATGACTTCAAACCAATTTCTTTAATCTTATATTACCAAGAACTACAATCCCAACATATAATAATATAGTTTTCAGAACAGTCTCCTAATTTCTCAGTATTTGCACAATGGTCCCTATATCTTCAAAAATTCATAACTTTTAACATACATATCCAAATCCATCCAAACCAATTTCTATACTCTTATATACTCATTCACTTCTTATAAAAATTGTCCAACCAAATTGAATCCCCATGGAACTCCCTCAACCAGTTATGACCGAATGGCCTTAAATAAATATATTAGGCATTTTTCTTAACACATCAAGCAAGCAACAATCATGGTTCCAACTTAAGGTCATCGGAACCAAAACAACCATATGACATATCATACCACAACCAAACATCAAATCAAATCCTTCAAGAGGATCACACAACCATAAACAATAATACATAATCCTAACACTTAGGATTTTCATGACAACATACAAATACTTTAAACCACACACATATCTACATTAAGGTAGGATAGTAGTAATCTCTCCCCTTACCTCTTGTAGATCACTTGAAACCCAAGTAGTAGAAGGATGTTGTTCACCTAAATCACAAGGTTTTGAACCCACCAAAACCTAGTCATGAACAACAAACAAGAAAACAAGTTAAAGAATTAAGAAAATCATCCTAAACCACTAGCACCTAGGTTCAGAAAACTCAAGATAAATAGGCTAGGGATCTCTAAATTTTTCAGTCTCTTGGATGATGAAAATAGAAGTCATATGAAGATCATAGAAATTGGAATCACATTAAAAGGATTTTTCTATGATTTTCTAGAGATTTTTGAAGTTCAAGATCTAGGAATTTGAAATTTGTAAAAACATGAGATATGAAGAAAAGTTGTGAAAGGAAAGGAAGGTATGATCATGAATCACAAGAATCTACCTTTGGAATTTCAAGAAACCAACAACAACTTATACTTCCTTTGAAAATTGAAAATGAAGAACTTTGTGTTTTCTTTCATGTTCATGAAGAACAACATGAACAATGACAGAAATGAATGACCAAGTGTGGTCTTAAGGAGGGTGACCGTGAGCTTCTAGGGAGAATAAGGTAAAATGTTGTCATGGTACATTTGAAATTACAATGCAAGCTTAAGGGTATTTTAGACATTTCACACTTAAGTCATCATTACAGCCATGATGACTAACCCCTATGACTCACCCCCATGAGTCATCACAAATGAATCATTGTTCTCATCCGTCCGGCATCTGGTTTTGTCTCTGCACCACCATTCTCGATTCCATCGATCCCCGATCAACGAGTATTCGCCCGAATAACGTATAATAACTTATTTATTTTGAAAATTTTCAAAATAAACACTATGGTTGGAAATAAAATAAAAATCTAAACTGTTTCGTTCTCGGGTCAAAATTAGGTTTTCTGATCAGTAAAATCTTACTGTCAATTAAAACGCAGACCGGGTTTCGTCTGAATTTTAAACCTAAATTTTTACCGTAACCTTACACCATAAGGTAAAGTACAATTATGATTTTATTTTATTAAAAATCATTTTCTAGATCTAATATAAAAGTTACAAACAATTAAAATTCTAGCGATAATTGAAAAACAGTAAAAACAGTAAAACGGTGAAAACAACAAAAACAGGGTGTTACAAAGACGCGAAATTACCCTACGCATGATTTGGAATTAGCAGCGGTGGTATTTGCTTTAAAGATCTGGAGACATTATTTGTATGGATCAATATTTAATGTTTTTAGTGATCATAAAAGTTTAAAATACCTATTTGATCAAAAGGAACTGAACATGCGACAAAGGCATTGGTTGGAATTCTTAAAAGATTATGATTTTCAACTACAATATCACCATGGGAAAGCTAATGTAGTGGCAGATGCTTTGAGTAGGAAATCAGTGTGTGCTTCATATATGATGGCCAGAGAGCAGGAATTGTTGGAACAATTTCGGGATATGCGCTTAACAATGGAAAGATCACCAGGAATGATTTGTTTGGGTATAATTACTGTTACAAACTAATTGATGGAACAAATACTGGAAAAAAAAGGAGGTGATCAATATCTGCAAAGAGAGAGAGCTAATACAACAAGGAGCAGTGTCAAAATTTAGAGAAGGGACTGATGGAATTTTAAGATTTGGTGAGAGGATTTTTGTACCAGATGACGCCGAACTGAAAAAGTTAATTCTAGAGGAAGCACATAGAAGTAAGCTAAGTTTACATCCAGGAACTACTAAGATGTACCAAGACCTTAAGAAATTATATTGGTGGTATGGCATGAAAAGGGATGTCATGAATTATGTGGCTTCTTGCTTAGTTTGTCAAAAAGCTAAGATTGAGCATAAAAAACCAGCAGGAATATTGCAACCTTTGGATATTCCATATTGGAAATGGGATAGGATATCGATGGACTATGTGTCAGGTTTGCCGAGGACTCGAAAGGGAAATGATGCAATATGGGTAATAGTTGATCGATTGACCAAGTCGGGTCACTTTTTACCTATCAAGATGAAACACCCGTTGGAAAATTTAACTTAACTATATGTTTATGAAATTGTTAGGTTACACGGTATACCTACCAGCATTATTTTCAGATCGTGATCCAAGATTTACGTCAAAATTTTGGCAGAGTTTACAAGAGGCTTTGGGAACGAAACTCAGATTGAGCTCGGCATATCATCCACAGACGGATGGACAATCGCAAAGGACTATACTGTCACTTGAAGATTTGTTAAGAGCTTGTACACTAGAAGACTCGAGGAGGTGGGATGAATTTCTATCATTAATAGAATTCACCTACAACAATAGTTTTCATTCAAGCATAGGAATGGCACCCTATGAAGCTTTATATGGTCGACGGTGCAGAACACCTTTGTGTTGGTATCAGGATGGTGAAAGTTTACTGTTGGGACCGGACTCTGTGCGACAAACAACGGAGAAGGTGAAGATGATTCAAGAAAAGATGCGGACGACTCAAAGTAGGCAAAAAAAGTTATGTTGATAAGCAGAGACAACCTCTTGAATTTGAGGAAGGTGAACATGTGTTTTTGAGAGTCACACCAATGACTGGGGTTGGTCGGGTAATTAAGTCCAGAAAACTCACTCCTAAATTTATCGGACCTTACCAAATTCTTCGTCGTGTAGGTCCTATAGCCTATAAAATTTCCTTACCACCTTTTCTTTCAAATCTTAATGATGTTTTTCATGTTTCACAACCGAGGAAGTATATTCCTGGTCCATCTCATGTCATTGAGCCCGATAATGTGCAATTAAGAGAAAATCTATCTTATGAAACTAAACCTGTGCGAATCGTGGATAAGATGACAAAGTAGCTCAGAGGTAAACAAATCTCTTTGGTCAAGGTTGTTTGGGATGATGTTACTGGAGAAGCAACGTGGGAAGTTGAGGATAAGATGAAGTTATAATATCCTAGATTATTCTCAGGTACGTAATTTCGGGGACGAAATTCTTTTTAGTGGGGTAGTAATGTAACACCCTGTTTTCTTTACTGTTTTAAATAACAAAAATATGGATGAACATGTTTATATATTTATTCGAGTGTTAGAAAATTATATTAAATAAATGGAGTTGGTCATTTAATTCTACTTAAACGTAGAAAGCTATGATTAAAATTTAGGTTGAAACGACGAGCGAATCCCGGCCCGCTATTTCTATTGACAGTATATTTATACTGACCAGGAGACCTAATTTTAACTTGTGAACGAAAAACTTAAGATTTTTATTTTATTTCCTACGATTGTGTATTTTTAGAATTATTTCATTAAAAGTGAAATAATTTATCTTTTACCGATGAAATATGTAATCGAATAAACGGCGGGGCGAACGACGGAGTTTCCAAGAGCAGATAAAGGAGTTATCTTAGAATTTTCGACGATTCATGATGGTGAGTCACAATGTGAACACATTAAATGTTGCACATGGTCATCATTTCTTTCCGTTCTCTACTCGTGTTATATTTTATCTGCGATTAGATGGATCCAGAGATCCCCTTCGCCCATCAGCGGTTGAGGACGATCACATTTGATCGGGCCCACTATGCTGGCGCATGGGAGATAAATCCCGGGGCTTTGAGCGCCACATAGCGAGTCTTTCATCAGTTTTTGATCAGGCTACTGAGAGCCATTTATTTTGATTATGGTTCTAGTTGTGTCGCTACTGTTTAGGTATATGTCTTTACCTTTTCTTATTTAGTGTGATGGAGAAAAGCCTATGGTGATGGAGGCTCTTTTGTGATCTCCTATAGTTATAGTTTTATGTTTTGTATAAAACTTATGATGCTTATTTATGCTTATGACGTACATCTCCGAGTTGGTTGCGTTGTCTTGAGTTGATATTATGAAGAAGGAAAAATTTCAAATTTTATCACAATTTCGGTAAAGGTAAAGCATTTAAAGTAACATTTTCCAAAAGTAACCAGCATTTTAGTTTTATTTCCGCATTTTGGGTAACTATGTGACGACCCCCGGAAAGGGTGTCATACCCACTGGCTCAGGATCCTAGATTAGCCATTGTGTATTAAAATGAACTGCAACAATTTCTTTCTGCTGCCAAATATGTAGCATTCAATTTTGGAGAAGACTATATATGTATGTATATGGGAGGAACAACAACCAAGTTTTTGCAAACATGGTTTTGTTGAAAGAATAATTTTCGTTACTCTGAAGTCAATAAGAGACGAAGCAAGATAGTATTTTTACTGCATAGACACCTCTAAGCATATGACATATATAGTGCCTCAAATTAGGGATCAAATTATCAAATATTATGAAACTTAGTTTTAAACGTTAATAGTAATAAACAGATTTAAGCAAAAACAAGAATTCAAGATGAAGGCTTGACCTTGGTTTTTTAAAACATGGACCACAATTATTTTTCGGACATATTCAAACAATGTTGGTTAGGTAACATTTATGGATATGTGAGCGACGGCAGTTTAGGAAGCGAAATAATGGGCATTATTTTTTTCCCTTTCAGAACGTCCCTCTGCTCCATGTGTCATTGGTTCTCATTGGATTCCCCAATACCAAAAGTATGGTCACTTTCCTGTTCACATGCATTTGTTGCTTCCCAGATATAACAGGATTCTCCTTTTGTGTTTAGTGGTTTTGCCGATGCATTAAAGCTTTTGTTTTATTTATTTAGTTGTAATGTTCCATCTTTAATTTTCCCTATTTTTCATTTTTATTTTTTTAAGAATCTGATTAATTTTATTTTTGTTTAAATTATCTTTTGGTCTAAGGCTCTAAGCTGAGAAGAAAGATTTGTGTGATGTTTTTACATGTTATTTTTGTAATTTCAGTTAGAAAAGAAATACTTAATTGATAAAATTATGTTTTTACAGCAAAGGGTGGTAGGGTGAGCATGCAGATGGCAGCGTTGGTGCATGCAGTCGTTTTCTCGGCACAAAATTAAAGAGCCAAAGGATGACTCCTGCCCACACAGCTTGCTTTTGGAAACCCCAACCTGAGTGAAATGTCCCTTCCTTAATAGCTAGCACATACAGATGGCAGCGACAGTGCATGCAGATCACAGAAGCTTTTGACCCTCTTCACCTTGATAAACGTTACATAAGTCAATCCTATTAATTAATTAATAGTAACAGATTATAAAAATATCAATTAATTAATAATAATTTATTCTTAATTATTAATAGGAGAACAAATGGAGGACATGCAAAAGGTGTGGTAGCTAACAGCCAAACATGTGCGGTGCGATGGTGCATGCAGATCAGTAGATGGCAAGCAAAATAGTCAACATTTCCTTCCACAATTAATGTTCTTAACTTTAGCGATGTTTTCGAGCTGCATGTATATTGTTTGGTCTAACACATGGATGACATGCAAAGGGTGGTAGCTAAGAACACATGGAGAACACATTTGCATGTTTATCTAACAGATGGCGGCGATGCATGGTGCATGCAGATGGACAACTTTTCTGTAATTAGAAACAGACAGCTCATGTCATCTAACATGTCCATTTACTTTCATGCCCATTGGACCAAATTCCTGTTTTTAATTTTTTGTCTTTTCCTTTTTTCTTTAATTGAATAGTGATAAATTTAAAAATATCAATTAATTAGTAATATTTTTTATCAATCAATTTATCAACAGATGGAGGACATGCAAAGGGTGGTAGCTAAGCTAGGGTGATGAAAGAGAACACATCTGCATGTTTATTGCCATGTTTTAAATCGATGGCCATTGCCTTAGTAATTGAATAGTGTCTAATTAATAAAATATCAATGTAACATTCTTTCTCAAGAGTATCCAAGCTTCTATAACTTTATCATGGGTGTTTTGAATCCTTATATATTTCATAAATGTACAATCTATATTTGATTGATTAGTGAAGTAATAATTTTTGGTTTAGAGAAAGAATATAAATTTGTATTTATACCAAAAGTATTGGGTTGATTAGTAGTACTCTAGAAATAGTCTAGGTTCACATACCACCCTCACTTAGATTCATTCCAATTAAATGAACAATCATATTCCCTCTCATTTTGTGCATAAACATGTTTAACACAACCATTAATTTAAACCATAATATTTACCTCTATTCAAAATCAACAAGTGACCAATGCCTATCAATGAAGTCTAACACTATTGGTTAAATGAATTCACATCCACCCTCTCAAGCTAGGATACGGCCAGACCAAGTGGGTAAGGAGAGACACACTCCTTCTTCTTTCATTTTGCATCAAAACCCTATCTTTTCCTCTTCTTACTCTCACTTTCAACCAAGTACCCATTTTCCCCTCTCAAGCTTGCATTTTCGGCCAAACAGGGTGCTAAGGGCTGGACAACTCAACCATCATCTCATTCTTGCAGAAACTGTGAGAGATTTTCAAATTAAAGTAGCAACTTATTTAAGGTTGCATGTTAACGGTTAAATGAAAATAACGACTGCTTCCTTGCATCAATAATGGCCTTGGTTCAGTGGTATTAGCGCATGCCTTGCATCTAAGGTGTACGCGGCTCGATTCCCATTTGTGGCATTTTCAACGTTAATGTTTTTGAAAGTTTCTAAAACGTTTAAAATGGAAAAATTGCCATGTGTAGGTTCGAACTCGGTTCTACAAGAGAATGGGACATGACCGATAACCACTAGGCTAACAGGTATATTGTGACTATTCATCGCCGTTAATGATACTTAAGTGTAGGATTTGACCGTTGGCGAAACTCTTGGAGAGTTGTTTTCCTTCACCAAGAGACATGATTTGGTCTATAAATAGAACCATCTGCATGCATTAAAACAGGCGAAAAAATCAGAATCTCTCAACCATTCTTCACTCCAAATCATCTTCTTTTCTCCCTTATGTGCAGAGAGAGTTATGGAGACTATTGTTTTGTAAACTGCCATTGACGATAAGATTGGTTTAGGGTGTGCAAACCAAACCAAGGTTCTCCATTGTATCCTGAAAGGGATTCGCCGGTTTTACTTGTTGCATCCAATCTACGAGGAGAGATTGGTGGTGGCGAATCGAACCTAAAGCCTAGTGTTCTTACACGCCTTGGAGATTGCGCATTACCATTGTTTTCTTCTTCTTTGTTGCAGATCCATTCCCCATTTTCTAACAATCTTTAGGTTCGATCTTCGATTTATAATAATGGTTGCAACATTGAGGGAGATTACATTTGACATTGTCAAAGTGGAGAGGTTCGAGGGTGGAAACTTTGTTCGTTGGAAGAAAGTGATGCATGGCCTTTTTAGAACAAGAAGAGATGAGTACTCGTAGACTTCATCAAAATATTTTATTTGTGACTGTGAACACCTAATTTTGTCCGGTTCCTCTTAACAAGCTAAATTAAATAAACCAATACATATGGTTTTTGATTAAAAATAATAATAATAAAAATGAAAATAAAATTAATAAATAGATAGGATTTGTCAGAAATCTTTTTTTTTCTTCCCAACAAACAAAATCCCCATAATGATCTTTCTCCTTCAGTTTTTTTCTTTAACCAACATACTCCCAGGTTTTTTTGAGCTTAACCAGAAAAGCAACAGCCATTGGGAAGCTGGTCCAACCACCAGAACAGTTCCCCACAAGGCTAAAGTCATCAAACACCATTTTGGGTAATTTTCCAGAGCTTAGGGGAGGGTTCATGCCTAGATCAGAGGAAGAAGAAACATAAATAGAAATTGGAAAGGGACCTGAGCATGGTAACCTCTGCAACACTCAAGCTTGCAAGGTCCCAATGACATTGAGAAGAGTTCATCTCCTTCTATAAAAAGGACCCAACAGAGACAACAGAGAGGAGGAAGACAGCAACAAATACTCTCGGATACAAAGAGGAAAAGATCAAAAAAAAAACTCTTTATTTCCTTCTTTCGTTCTCTGTTTCTCCCTGCATCATCTCCTTCCTCTCATCCTTCATCTTCTTCAACAACCCAACAACAACAAACAAGAAAAAAACAGAAAAAGCCACAGCCACCACTCTCCTTCTTCACTTCATCTTCCTCCTTTCCTTCGCTCAACCGCGCGCCACCGTCCCTGGGAGGACCTCCGGCCGCCGCACGACGCAGCGGAAGACGCCGCACCACACGGATCTGAAGCCACCACACCAGATCCGTGACCCACGCCTTCTCCGCCACTGCCATTCACGAACCAGAACCAGCACTCCGCCGCGTCATCACCGTCTTGTCTCCAACCCAGCCACTACCTTCGACGGAAACCGCAGTTCCGGCCAGCCGCTGCTCCCTCCGGCGTTCGTACAGGGGTGAAGGGTCAAGGTTTCTCTTTGGTTTGTCACTCTCTCTCACTGTAACTTCACCTCGTCTGTCTGGGTTTTGCCACTTTATTTTGTTTTATGTTGTGTTGGTAGCAATAAACACAGGGAACTAGTCTTTCACCTTTTGCCAAAACCGTGTACTGTTTTCCAAATGGCATAGCTTTATTTTGAAAAGTGACAAGTGAGAAAACATTTTTTTTTTATTTTTTTTTATTTTTATTTTTATATTTTTTAAAAAGGGCTTTGATCTGTTCAAGGCTTTGATCTGTTCCGTAATCCCCTTCTCTCATGTTTATGGCTTTTCCCCCATTTTTTTTAACTTTATTTTTAAACTCCCAACAGGGTCTTGGTCCAAAAGTCATGGGTTGAATTTGTAAGGCACGTGGAGTCTGTAGAGTCCAACTTTATTAAATACTACTACATTTCTTAAGAGAAAAAAAGGGGAAAAAAACAAAAGTTATGAAAAAATTTCTTTGAATTCATGTAACACTCTATGATGTTGATGTATGAATTTTCATCCTCAAGTATCGTATGAATTGTAAGGGTTTATTATGTAGCACTGCTATCTTGGACTCTACACAAAAGTGAATTTATTCTGAAATAAAAATCTTCTTTTTTAAAAAAAATAATAAAAAAATTAAATAAATCAAAATCTTTATCAAAAATTAAAATCAACCAATCAATCAAATCTTTTCTAAAAGAACTACGTGGCTTTGAGTTTCCCATCGCACCTGGGAATACGTAGGAGCAAGATAAATCATCTTGTCGGGCCAAAACTAAATTTTCCCTTTTTTGTATCTCCTTTTTATGTTAAAATAATTAGTCAAAAAATGAAATTTTTCTATTTTTAGGGATGCTCTATGGACACGGTGCCATGTTCAGTCCCTTAGACTTGAGGTTGCTCTGTGGACTCATGTGCCACGTTCAACCTCATTTAATTAATTTTCCTTTTTTTTTGCATCCCCTTTTATGTTAAAATAATTAATCAAAAAGTTAAACCTTTCCTTTTTAGGGATGCTCTATGGACACGGTGCCATGTTTAATCCCTTAGATTTGAGGTTGCTCTGTGGACTCATGTGCCATGTTCAACCTCATTTAGTTTTTATAAACAATAAAGTTTAAAAAAAAATAAAAAATAATAAAAAATTAAAATATTAAAAGTTAAAAATAATTCTTTCTCGTAAATAATTTTTGGGGTAAAATAAATATTTAAAAGGCTGTTAAAATGTTTTTTGCACAATTAACTTGAGGTACCGTTTTTAAACGGGCGATGTGGGGTGCTAATACCTTCCCTACTCGTAATCGACTCCCGGACTCATATCTCTCTTTTTTAAGAGACCAGTTTACCTTTAAATAATTGGGTTTTCTAAGATTTTCCCAATAAAAATCTTAGTGGCGACTCCTCTGTTTTTACCTCCTTTTCGCGCCTCCCGGACGGGACGGTCGCGACAGCTGGCGACTCCGCTGGGGATTACTTTGAGAGTCAGGCCTATCATAGTTGGTTGTGCAATTTTTTTTAAATTTTTTTTTTCTTCTTTTTTCAAAAAAAAAAAACAGCTTTGAAAATATTTGTTTTACCCTTGTTGTTTTATTTCTTTTTTAATGCTTCCATAACTGCTTTTGTATATTCTTGCAACCTTAGGGTAGAGAACTTTTGTATTTGTGTTGTTTGTTCCCTTTTGCAGGTTTGGGGTAGTTTTCTTTTAGTAGGTTTTTGTGAAGGTTTGTGTGCTCCCATCACACACATCACTATCACAACTTGCACACACTTTTGGCTCTATACCCGAGCTTGCTCAAAACTCAAGGATTAGGCGGTGTCTCGACATTGTCATTGAAGAGGTCTCGTACCTCCCTGACATTTGTTGATTCACCACTCAGGTTGTACCCGATATCATGGGATGGTCATATTGAGAGGGTTTATCCCTACTTGTGACTAGATTCATGAGTCGGATCCTTATCTTTCGGGATAGGGGCAATCTGGGAACCATGGCTTTTAGAAGTCTAGACCCTACCTAATTTTCACTGATAGAGCAAACTTAGTAGCCAACCTGTTTAGAGTCATTACCTCAGGTTTGTCCAACCCTAAGTTTTACCCAATTTAGGACAAAGGGAGCATACTCTTTCTCTCTCTCCATTTTTTTCTGGCATCATAAACATAAATTGCCATGCACATACATATTTATTATGAAGTTTTCTAAAAAAGGAAAAAAAAGGGGGCGACACATCGTCGCTCCAAGCCCGAATGACATGTTCGAATATTATTGCACTTCTAATAAGCGGCGTGTCATAGTGAAGGTAGTGCATTGACACCATACCCGACATAGGGTTCCCAACCCTACTGGGGTTCATGCAACATGAAGCATGTAGGGCATTTTTTTTTTGTGTGTTTCATTTCTAATTTTTTTTTCTTTATTTGTGTTTCTTGACAGGAAGACCTTAGTATTAATCTTATAGCAAAGAATGGAAGGACCTAGCATCGGAAAGAGTACTAGCAATGCAAACAGTTCCAAGAAGAGCATCAAGATCGACGTGACACTCAATGATGTTCAGAGCTTATGGGAAATTAGTCAACAAATGTCAGAAAAGGCACATTCGAACTTTAACAACAAGTACGGGAGGATACTAGATCTATTACGTATTCCGGTGGATGCCCCCGCTCTAAGTGCATTCGCTCAGTATTGGAACCCAACTTTGAGATGTTTTGAATTTCCTGACCTAGATGTAACTCCCACCATAGAGGAGTATGCTTACATGCTGAGATTGCCTATCCGAAAGGAATCATGTGTCTATTTGTATTATGGACAATATGTGGCAGATGGGAAGATAGCAAGTCTGTTGGAACTTAAACCGGAACAATTGGATAAAGTGGAAAAAGGAAACACTACGGGCTTGAAGAGGCGATTCTTGGAAGGTTACCTTAGGGAGTTGGCTCAACAACAACGATGGGTTCTTTTTAATAGGTTGTTGGCTCTCCTTATCTACGGACTGGTGCTTTTTCCCTTTATTCCGGATGTGATTGATCGATCAGCCATGGATGTCTTCTACAGAGTTGAGGAATATGGGGTGAATTTAGTCCCTGCTATCCTAGCTGAAACTTTTCTCTCACTACAAGTTTGTCATCAGAATCAACAAGGAAAGTTGCGATGCTGTGCACCAATGTTATATGTTTGGATTATGACTCACTTGTATGCTGGAAACAAAATTGATAGAACAGATGACCCATTGAAAGGATTCATTCGCATGCCGCTAAAGTCACGCAAACTATATGAATGGAAACAAGAGTTTGATCAGGTTGACTCACGTTCATTTAGATGGATGTGCCCATGGTACAATGGAGATTCAGTTATATTCAGTTGTGGAGGTTTCTCGAACGTCCCATTGATGGGACCCAGAGGATGTGTGTCATATTCACCAGCTCTAGTAATGTGCCAACTCAGGTGGACACAAGATGAACCCCCAAAAGAGCTGCTTGGTAGAGCATATTTCCTATATCAAGAATGTGAAAGCATCAAGAGTCAGACAATGGCAATAAGGTCAACATGGAACAATATTCACATAAAAGGGCGTGATGAGTTAGGAAGACGGATCATAGCTCGAACAAAAAGATATGAAGCATGGAGAGAGGCGAGAAGGGGGTGCCCTTCAAAACGGGAATCCCCACCCAGTGCTGAAAACAATCCTCTTACAGAAGATCAAATGCTGAAAAAAATTGAAATTCTAAAAGCTCAGATGGGAGTTTTGGATGAAAAGAACCAAGTTGCAGAAGTAACTGTCGTCAAGCTCCAAAGCCAGGTGCAAAAACTGAATTTACAGATCGAGAATTTGAGAAATGAATGTGTCGATTCCTACGAAGCCCCAAGTCGCATGAAAAGGGCAAGAATAGAAAAAGAAGCAGTGATCCAAGAGTTGCAAGCAAAGGTGGAGTGTCAAGAAAACACACTAGTCAGAATTCTGAAGAAGAAAGAAGAGCTTGAGTGGGATGTAGGGATTCATGTCGAAACAATACAGATACTAAAGGAGAGAGTTGGATCTCTACAGGAATCCTTGGCCCAAACCGAACTTTACTCTGATCGAGGATGGAACGAAGCTGCCAGATATCGTCAATTATTAGCAGAAGCTAATGAAAGGGAAAATTGGCTCAGGACCAAAATGCAAGAAAATGAAAGAGGAGAAGCTCAACGTCACGCAGAATGGGTAAAAGGATGGAAATTGGTTGTAAGGGATGTGATCTATGAAAAGGAAGCATGGAAAAGAAAATATGAAGACATGATTGGTAGAATTCAATATCATACTTCCCAGTTGGTGGATCGATTTGAAGAAGTATCAATTCAGGTCTACAAGAACCCTTTCCTCCAGATACCACCAGAGGTGACTGAGTTCTTCAAGCATTTTGGGAAGCTTGCAAAGGGATTCAGGAAGAAGAAGATGAAGCTCTTGGCATAGTATTTTGAGGTCCCCAAAGATGGTTTAGAAATATGAAAACTCTCGATGTATTGTTTTTCTAGTTGATCAAAGACTCGTGTTTGTATTGCAATATCCATCCAATGAATTAGAAGTTTTCATCAAATTTTTGTGGAATGCTCTCTCTTTTTCCAGATGAGATCTGTCGAGGAGTGAATTCTCCCTTAGATACTTCATCAACTATATTTTTACCCTAAAAACGATGTGTTTTCCGCGTAAAAATATGGGTATCATCAAAAAATAACATTGCTAGTACATATGTGGTCTATCGAGGAGTGAATTCTCCCTTGGACTCGACATCAACTGCAGTCAAGCTAGAGGGAATCATACCACTAGATTTGACTGCAGGATGAGTATTCTTGCTATAAGTGTATGCGACGGTCTTCCTCTCAAAAATGGAGTTCAATTGGTTTATGCTCTTTCTTTTGATTTTATTCATTTATTCTTTCTTTTATTAAATAAAACAGTGTGGTTTTTGAACAATTGCTCCAAGACACCCTTATCGCACTCGATCACAGGCAAGAGCCATGGCGGATGAACTAGAAGAAGTTCAGGTGATCAGGGATGAAGTCAGTCAAATCAAGGATCAGATGGCTAAGATGATGGAGATCCTACAAGAAATGCAGAAGGAGAAGAACACAGAGGAGAACCCTCCAGCCTCGAACGAAGGACAGCCAGCCACACCTCTCATCCCGCCCGGTTTTTCTCAGATTCCTATTCAAGGCTTTAACCAACCAGGGGCCATGATGCCTCTCAACCCAACTCATTTTTCATTTGACCCGAACAATCCCCCATACGGTTTGCCTCGTGGGTTTGTACCACCAACAGCCCCCAGTCCACAAGATGGTATTTAGAACTCCGAACACATCACTCAAGCACAAATCCTCACCAATACTGTCGAAATACCGCAAGCACAGAATGTCAACCCTACAGATGGTAACACCCCGATAGTGACACCTTCTGTCAATCCAAGGTCCCCACAATACACCCTACATTATGGACCCCAGGGGGCTCAAATGATGCCAAACTTCGGTTCCTCCTCCATGCCATATTCATTTCCCCATAATATGTACGGAGAAGCTCCGGTGAATCGATCGGGGGGATTCCCAGTCTAAAGAGAAGCTGGAAGTACTAGAGGAAAGATTGCGGGCCATCGAAGGGGTAAATAGTTATGGTCTTTGGGATGCCTCGGAACTCTGTCTGGTACCAAATGTTGTAATTCCGCCGAAATTTAAGGTGCCCGATTTTAACAAATATCGGGGAACCACTTGTCCCAAGAACCATTTGACCATGTATGTTAGGAAGATGGCGTCACATGCCCAAGATGATAAACTCTTGATTCACTTCTTCCAAGCCAGTTTGACAGGGGCAGCTTCAAATTGGTATACGCATCTCGAGCGGGCACACATTCGATCCTTCAAAGATCTAGAAGATGCATTCCTGAAGCAGTACAAGTACAATATTGACATGGCTCCCGACAGGATGCAACTTCAAAATATGTCAAAAAGGGACGTGGAGACTTTCAAAGAATATGCACAACGATGGAGGGAACTGGCTGCTCAGGTGGAGCCTCCCTTAGCTGAGAAAGAAATCGTAGCAATGTTCATTGATACACTCCAGTCGCCCTTCTATGATAGGATGATTGGTAGTGTGTCATCAAATTTTTCTGACATGGTCATCATCGGCGAGAGAATTGAAAGCGGAATGAGGAATGGCAAGATCGCCAAGACTTCAGTAGGGAACGGCCCAAAGAAAACCCCGTTCGTGAAAAAGAAGGAGGGAGAGGCACATGCAGTAACCTGTGAACAGAAGAAACCGAACCAATGGAGACCAAACCAAACACCCGCCTTTCATGCCCAATACGCCCCATATTACCAACCACCTCCATATCACCAAGCCAATCAGCCATACATCGCTGCAACCTCGCAATTTCCAAACCCTCAACAAATGGCTCCCTACCGGCCATCATACCCTTCTCAGCCTCAAACACACCCCACCATGCCACCTCAAATCGTCCAGCCTCTAAATCCAAACCCAAACACCGGCCAAACAAGACCACCATATAAACCGGAAAGAAAGCCAGTGCTTTTTGACCCAATACCCATGACCTACACCGAACTATTCCGCCAACTTGTGAGCAAATCCGTGCTAACTCCTATCCCGACAAGACCACTAGACCCTCCTTATCCAAAGTGGTATGACCCAAATGCTCAATGTGAATATCACGATGGGGCCACAGGCCATTCCACCGAGAGTTGTAGAGCTTTGAAGTTTAAGGTGCAAGACCTCATTAATGCCAA
Source organism: Sophora flavescens (assembly GCA_030762895.1). Classification (NCBI taxonomy): domain Eukaryota; kingdom Viridiplantae; phylum Streptophyta; class Magnoliopsida; order Fabales; family Fabaceae; genus Sophora; species Sophora flavescens. The sequence continues at coordinate 10,481,255 of JAUPTC010000012.1, forward strand.
ATGGTTGAGCTTTCAGAAGGATGCTCCAAATGTGGCACAGGGTCCTATGCCAAATCATGGGAGTTCGGGGGTCAATGCCATTGAGAGCTTCTTGGAGCATACTCTCAACGGTAAAGTGGCCGATGTTAGGACTCCTATGAGAGTTGTTTTCAGAGAGATGTGCAAATGTGGATTGATCCAGATCCCGGCCATGGAAGAAAAGGCTCTCGATGGAGATATAAGGTGTGACTTTGATGGGAGCATGGGGCATTCGATTGAAGATTGCTCGGAGTTTCGGCAAGTTGTGCAGCGACTAATGGATATGAAGCTTATCTTAATTGGTTGTGAATCAAATGAGTATGCCATTAATATGGTTGTTGAATCTACAATTTCCCCAATCCCGGTCAAGATAACCCCTTTTACTGTTGTGGTTAATCCTCAACCAGTTCCTGAGCAAGTCACTCCGAAACCAGTGGTGATATACTATACTGAGAAGAAACCTTTGCCGGTTCCAAATGGGCCAACACCAATCGTCATCCGAGTTCCCAGTCCTTTCCCTTACAAGGACACCAAAGCGGTACCATGGAAGTATGAGATGCAGGTCCAACCCAATCCTTCCAACGGGACTACTGTGGTCACCAACATTTCAGGAATTGGTGGAATAACTAGGAGTGGCCGTATTTATACTCCAGAGGTATTGCGAAAGGGGGAAATAGGAAAGGAAGGAAATGATCACAAAGGGAAGGAGAAGGTGGAAGAAATCCTAGATGACAAGGAAGCAAACGGGGGTGAGAATAACAAGGGAGTATCTGATGAGGAGGTAGGTGAATTCTTGAAGTTCATCAAGCAGAGTGAATATAGGGTTGTGGATCAGTTAAATCGGACTCCGGCTCGGATATCTCTTTTGTCTCTATTGATGACCTCTGAGCCACACAGGAGAGTACTGATGAAGGTGTTGAATCAAGCGCATGTCTCCCATGACATCACGGTTGATAAGCTCGATAACATTGTAGGTAACATAGTTGCTGATAATTATGTCACTTTCACCGATGATGAAATACCAGCTGAAGGTATGGGGCACAACAAGGCATTGCACATTTCTGTGAAGTGCCGAGACCACGTCATGGCTAGGGTTCTCATTGATAATGGCTCTTCTTTGAATGTAATGCCAAAGTCAACACTGGCAAAGTTGCCTTTTGATGGAACTCATATGAAGCCAGGCACAATGATTGTAAGAGCTTTCGATGGCACTCGAAGGGAAGTCATGGGAGAAATTGAATTGCCCATTCAAATTGGCCCCTGCACCTTCGAAGTACTTTTCCAAGTAATGGACATCACACCAGCATACAGTTGTCTCCTGGGACGACCATGGATCCATTCAGCTGGAGCTGTACCTTCCACATTGCACCAGAAGGTGAAGTTCATTGTTGATAGTAAGTTGATAATTGTTTCTGGGGAGGAGGATCTTTTAGTAAGCAAGCCATCAACAACCCCTTATATTGAAGCTGCCGAGGAAGCTCTCGAGACCGCCTTCCAGTCACTTGAAATTGCCAATGCCACTTATGTTGGGGAGGGAGCTCCACTCTTGAAACCTCGGTCATCCAAAGCGTCCGTCATGATGGCCAAGGTTATGCTTGAAGGAGGATACCGAGCTGGAAGCGGTTTGGGGAAGAACAGCCAAGGTGTCGCTGACATTCTCATGCTCACTGAGAACAAGGACAGGTTTGGGTTTGGATACAAACCCACCAAGGCCGACAAGATGAGGGTTATAGAAGAGAAGAAAAGAAAGATGTTGGCTCGGCTGGAAAATCGTGAATACGAGGCTGAAAGGGTTCCCATCTGTGACATTCGATAGAGCTTTCGAAGCGTAGGGTTCGCATTCCTGGACCAGGCAGCAGCTATTGAAGATGATTATCCTGCCGATCATGGTATCAACCTGGTGTATCCATGCTCTCCGGATACAGAGCTCAACAATTGGGAGATCATTGAGTTCCCCAAGACCATAGAGTCCTTTTCAAAGTAATTCTGTAATGCTTATCCTTTAGCTCTGCCCAAGGCTTTAGGAATTTTGTTGTAATGGGCTTACTTGTTTCCGTTTCAGTGTGACTTATCAATAAATGCATGCATTCAGTATCTTTGTGTTGTTATCTCTCTTTTTTTTACTTTCGTTTTCGTTCACCATCCCTCACCAATAAATGCAATCTCTTGTCTTTAACCTTTATTCATTCATCTTTCCCTGATAATTACCAAAATGCAGATCTAAAAGTGACTCTCTTGAAAACGACAGTGTTAGTAACTCATCATACAATTTTGACTATTCCGTTGATCATGCTGAGGAGGTTGTTGATGATGATGGGGAAATTCCCCCTGAACTTTTGAGATTGGTAGAACAAGAAGCCAGGGAAATTCGGCCCCATGAAGAGCCGAGTGAACTAATCAATTTGGGAACCGAAGATGATAAAAAAGAGGTCAAGATTGGCCTTTCCCTGAAAGAAAAGGAGCGGAACAGATTGATCAGGTTGTTGACGGATTATAAAGATGTCTTCGCATGGTCGTACCAAGACATGCCAGGGTTAGACCCCAGTGTAGCAGAACACAAATTGCCATTAAAGCCGGAGTGTCCTCCAGTAAAGCAGAAGCTACGAAGGATGAAAGCGGAAATGTCCTTAAAGATCAAGGAGGAGGTCAAGAAACAACTGGATGCAGGTTTCCTAGAAGTTGTAAAGTACCCTCAATGGGTTGCTAACATCGTTCCTGTTCCTAAGAAAGATGGAAAAGTTCGAATGTGTGTTGACTATCGAGATCTGAACAGAGCTAGCCCAAAAGATGACTTTCCTTTGCCTCACATTGATGTTCTTGTAGATAATACTGCTCAACATGCATTATTCTCTTTCATGGATGGTTTCTCGGGATATAATCAGATCAAGATGGCACCTGAGGATATGGAGAAAACTACATTTGTCACTTTGTGGGGAACCTTTTGCTATAAGGTTATGCCATTTGGCTTGAAAAATGCTGGGGCAACATATCAGCGGGCTATGGTGGCTTTATTCCATGATATGATGCATAAGGAGATAGAAGTTTACGTAGATGACATGATCGCCAAGTCCAGATCCGAAGATGACCATGTTGATAATCTGCAAAAACTCTTTGAGCGGTTAAGAAAGTTTAAGCTCAGACTGAATCCATCCAAATCACTTTTGGAGTGAAATCAGGCAAGCTTCTGGGGTTCATCGTTAGTCAAAGAGGAATAGAGGTTGATCCTGAAAAGGTTCGAGCAATCATCGACATGCCAGCACCTCGAACGGAGAAGGAAGTTCGTGGGTTTTTAGGAAGATTGAACTACATTGCCCGGTTCATCTCCCAACTAACCGCGACATGTGAACCAATCTTTAAATTGCTGCGCAAAAATCAAGCCGTGACATGGAATGAAGATTGTCAAAACGCCTTTGAGAAGATCAAACAATACCTACAAGAGCCTCCAGTTTTGGTTCCCCCAGTGCCGGGAAGACCTCTCATCATGTATTTGACTGTGCTAGATGGATCTATGGGTTGCGTACTGGGGCAGCACGATGAGTCGGGAAGAAAGGAACATGCCATCTATTATCTAAGCAAGAAGTTCACCAGTTGTGAAGCCAACTACTCACTGCTAGAACGCACTTGCTGTGCTTTAGCATGGGCGGCTCGCCGTTTGAGGCATTACATGTTGTGTTATACTACCTGGTTGGTGTCCAAAATGGATCCAATCAAGTATATCTTTGATAAGCCTGCTCTGACTGGAAGAATTGCTCGCTGGCAAGTCCTGCTATCAGAATATGACATTGCCTATGTCACCCAAAAAGCAATAAAAGGGAGTGCTCTTGCAGAATATCTAGCCAATCAGCCGGTAGAAGATTATGGATCGATGCAATGTGATTTTCCAGATGAAGATATAATGGCTTTGTTTGATCGCGAGCAATCACCAGAAAAATAAAAGTGGACTTTGTTATTTGACGGAGCTTCTAATGCATTGGGGCACGGAATCGGGGCAATCTTAATCTCACCAGAAAATGATTATTTCCCCATCACACTGCGAGGCTCTGCTTCGATTGTACAAACAACATAGCCGAATATGAAGCTTGTGCACTAGGGATTTTAGCAGCAATAGAGGCAAAAGCAAGGAGACTGGAGGTATATGGGGACTCTGCATTAGTCATCCACCAGCTAAGAGGGGAATGGGAAACCCGAGATGCCAAGTTAATTCCGTACCATGATTACATCAAAGGTTTGATTGAGCAGTTTGACGAAGTCACATTTCATCATATTCCCCGAGAAGATAACCAATTAGCTGACGCGCTGTCTACCTTGTCCTCAATGTTCAAAGTAAGTAACGATAGGAACCTACCACTCATCAAAATGGAAAGTCGTGATCATCCTGCATATTGTCAAGTGATAGAGGAAGAGTCTGATCAAAAACCGTGGTACCATGACATCAAATGTTTCATCCAAAGAAGGGAATACCCTCCGGGTGCTTCGGAAAATGACAAAAGAACTCTAAGAAGACTTGCAACGGGTTTCTATTTAGATGGAGATATTCTCTACAAAAGAAGCCATGACATGGTGTTGTTGAGGTGCGTTGACGCAAAAGAAGCTAAACTGATAGTTGAGGAGGTACATGAAGGACCTTTTGGAACACACGCGAGCGGTCATGCAATGGCCAAGAAAATCTTGAGGACTGGCCAATATTGGTTGACAATGGAGGCTGATTGCTTTAATTATGCGAAGAAGTGCCATAAGTGTCAAATATATGCTGATAAGGTTCATGCGCCGCCAGCTCCCTTGAATGTCATGTCGGCACCCTGGCCGTTCTCAATGTGGGGAATGGATGTGATCGGGCCCATCGAACCAAAAGCCTCAAATGGACATCGCTTCATTCTTGTTGCCATCGATTATTTCACCAAGTGGGTGGAGGCTGCATCATATTCCAATGTGACCAGGAATGTCGTGATCAGATTTGTCAAAAGAGAGTTAATTTGTCGTTATGGGTTGCCGAGTGAAATTATCACTGATAATACGACCAATTTGAACAATAAGATGATGAAGGAGATGTGCGAAAATTTCAAGATAAAGCATCATAATTCCTCTCCGTACGGCCCAAAGATGAACGGGGCAGTTGAGGCCGCTAATAAAAATATCAAGAAGATTGTCCAAAAGATGGTGGTGACGTATAAGGATTGGCACGAGATGTTACCTTTTGCTTTACACGGCTATCGTACCTCTATTCGCACCTCGACAGGGGCAACGCCATATTCTTTAGTTTATGGGATGGAGGCAGTGCTCCCGATTGAAGTAGAGATCCCCTCATTAAGAGTACTGAGAGAGGCGGAATTAGAAGAAGCTGAGTGGGTCCAGGATCGACTAGACCAATTGAACCTCATTGAAGAGAAGAGATTAGGGGCGTTGTGTCACGGTCAATTATACCAGAAAAGGTTGATAAGAGCTTATGAGAAGAAGGTATGCCCACGGCAGTTTCGGGAGGGTGACCTGGTGCTCAAGAAGATTCTACCAATCCAAAAGGATCATCGAGGGAAATGGACTCTGAACTACGAAGGACCTTACGTTGTGAGAAAGGCCTTCTCTGGAGGAGCTTTAATTCTCACCAGGATGGATGGGGAAGACCTCCCGCTCCCTGTGAACTCGGATGCAGTAAAAAATTATTATGCTTGAACACACTTCCCAAGAAGAAGAAGAAAAGAAAAGAAAAATGAAAAATGAAAAGAGAAAAAGCTCGCTAGACTGAAAATCTGAAAAGACAGTCTAGACAAAAGTTAGAGCAACCCGCTAGGCTGAAAACCTGAAAAGGCGGTCTAGGCAAAAGTTAGGGTTCAAAAAAAAAATAATAAAAATAAAATAAAACAATGGAAGTGTCATCAAGCCGATGAACTGGGGCAGTCCGTAGGTTGGATATATGAAGATTGGGACAGACAACATCTCTGAAGCCAATTAATGAGCAGTCAAGATTGTATGAGGGATACTAAAATTAGTCATTGAAAGAGACATCACTTGAGGAGATGTGATTCTACTCCGCAACGTTTTGCAACTTATGCTTTGTACACCTTTTTCAATCCAAATATAATGACATTGACTTCCTTTACTTTATTTCGCTACCTTGGTCCTTTCCTCTTAACTTTTATCATTTGTGTGTGTGCATTCATCCTGATAAGTATATACTGAAACGTGAAACAAGTAATGTTTTTTTTAAGCAGTTAGAATTCCTTAGAAAGCCTCAAAAGGTCTTGGGGGGCACGATGCTTCCCCTATAAAGGGCATCGAAGAAAGGAAGGAATACTGAGACTCAACCATCGAGATAATTATCATCAAGAACATCTAATCATCAGGGGATAAAAGTGCAAGATATCTCTCCCAGATAAGATGGGCCTTGTTTTAGTTCATCCTCAAGACTGACTGTGATCGATGCCTTTAGGGGGTCAAGGATCCAATAATGAAAGAAATAGCAAAGAAGAAATAATCTATCATCAATCTTTTGCATCATGCCCAATATTAATAAGGGTTCTCATCATCATCATTCTTTCTGTAAATTGAAAACTAGTTATTTGAGTTTTCGCATTGTCATTCCATCAGTGAGCAAAATCTACATTCATATATTGCATTTGTCTATATGGCCTCACAAGCTTTTAATCTATCAGTTTGAGCTTCTCACGGGCAATCCACCCCGTAGGCTCTTTTATCTTTCTGTTCGAGCTTCTGACGGGCAATCAACCCCGTAAGCTCTTTTATCTTTCAGTTCAAGCTTCTGACGGGCAATCCACCTCGTAGGCTCTTTTATCTTCAGTTCGAGCTTCTGACGGGCAATCCACCCCGTAAGCTCTTTTATCTTTCAGTTCGAGCTTCTAACGGGCAATCCACCCCGTAGGCTCTTTTATCTTTCAGTTTGAGCTTCTCACGGGCAATCCACCCCGTAAGCTCTTTTATCTTTCAGTTCGAGCTTCTAACGGGCAATCCACCCCGTAGGCTTTTTTATCTTTCAGTTTGAGCCTCTCACGGGCAATCCACCCCGTATGCTCTTTTATCTTTCAGTTCGAGCTTCTAACGGGCAATCCACCCCGTAGGCTCTTTTATCTTTCAGTTTGAGCTTCTAACGGGCAATCCACCCCGTAGGCTCTTTTATCTTCAGTTCGAGCTTCTGACGGGCAATCCACCCCGTAAGCTCTTTTATCTTTCAGTTCGAGCTTCTAATGGGCAATCCACCCCGTAGGCTCTTTTATCTTTCAGTTCGAGCTTCTAACGGGCAATCCACCCCGTAAGCTCTTTTATCTTTCAGTTCGAGCTTCTGATGGGCAATCCACACTGTAGGCTCTTTTATCTTCAGTTTGAACTTCTAACGGGAAATCCACCCCGTAGGCTCTTTTATCTTCAGTTCGAGCTTCTGACGGGCAATCCACCCCGTAAGCTCTTTTATCTTTCAGTTCGAGCTTCTGACGGGCAATCCACCCCGTAAGCTCTTTTATCTTTCAGTTCGAGCTTCAGACGGGCAATCCACCCCGTAAGCTATTTTATCTTTCTGTTCGAGCTTCTGACGGTCAATCCACCCCGTAAGCTCTTTTTATCTTTTGGTTTGATCCTATGACGGGCAATCCACCCCGCAAGCTTTTATATGTAAATCTCAGTGGGCAATCTAACCCGCGGGTTCTTCACAGGAAATCGGTTTGTAGACACAGGTCCTTTGCTTGTCAGTGTACCCCGGACAAAAATTGGAGTTCTTGTCTTTACTAGTTTCTTATAACGATAATCGGTGAACTACGGTTACACCTAATATCTACTAAGAAACAAGTAAAGAGGGGCAGCTGTGAACACCTAATTTTGTCCGGTTCCTCTTAACAAGCTAACTTAAATAAACCAATACATCTGGTTTCTGATTAAAAATAATAATAATAAAAATGAAAATAAAATTAATAAATAGATAGGATTTGTTAGAAATCTTTTTTTTCTTCCCAACAAACAAAATCCCCATAATGATCTTTCTCCTTCAGTTTTTTTCTTTAACCAACATACTCCCAGGTTTTTTTGAGCTTAACCAGAAAAGCAACAGCCATTGGGAAGCTGGTCCAACCACCAGAACAGTTCCCCACAAGGCTCAAGTCATCAAACACCATTTTGGGTAATTTTCCAGAGCTTAGGGGAGGGTTCATGCCTAGATCAGAGGAAGAAGAAACATAAATAGAAATTGGAAAGGGACCTGAGCATGGTAACCTCTGCAACACTCAAGCTTGCAAGGTCCCAATGACATTGAGAAGAGTTCATCTCCTTCTATAAAAAAGGACCCAACAGAGACAACAGAGAGGAGGAAGACAGCAACAAATACTCTCAGATACAAAGAGGAAAAGATAAAAAAAAAACTCTTTATTTCCTTCTTTCGTTCTCTGTTTCTCCCTGCATCATCTCCTTCCTCTCATCCTTCATCTTCTTCAACAACCCAACAACAACAAACAAGAAAAAAACAGAAAAAGCCACAGCCACCACTCTCCTTCTTCACTTCATCTTCCTCCTTTCCTTCGCTCAACCGCGCGACACCGTCCCTGGGAGGACCTCCGGCCGCCGCACGACGCAGCGGAAGACGCCGCACCACACGGATCTGAAGCCACCACACCAGATCCGTGACCCACGCCTTCTCCGCCACTGCCATTCACGAACCAGAACCAGCACTCCGCCGCGTCATCACCGTCTTGTCTCCAACCCAGCCACTACCTTCGACGGAAACCGCAGTTCCGGCCAGCCGCTGCTCCCTCCGGCGTTCGTACAGGGGTGAAGGGTCAAGGTTTCTCTTTGGTTTGTCACTCTCTCTCACTGTAACTTCACCTCGTCTGTCTGGGTTTTGCCACTTTATTTTGTTTTATGTTGTGTTGGTAGCAATAAACACAGGGAACTAGTCTTTCACCTTTTGCCAAAACCGTGTACTGTTTTCCAAATGGCATAGCTTTATTTTGAAAAGTGACAAGTGAGAAAATTTTTTTTGATTTTTTATTATTTTTATTTTTATTTTTTTAAAAAAAGGCTTTGATCTGTTCAAGGCTTTGATCTGTTCCGTAATCCCCTTCTCTCATGTTTATGGCTTTTCCCCCGTTTTTTTTTAACTTTATTTTTAAACTCCCAACAGGGTCTTGGTCCAAAAGTCATGGGTTGAATTTGTAAGGCACGTGGAGTCTGTAGAGTCCAACTTTATTAAATACTACTACATTTCTTAAGAGAAAAAAAAGGGAAAAAAAACAAAAGTTATGAAAAAATTTCTTTGAATTCATGTAACACTCTATGATGTTGATGTATGAATTTTCATCCTCAAGTATCGTATGAATTGTAAGGGTTTATTATGTAGCACTGCTATCTTGGACTCTACACAAAAGTGAATTTATTCTGAAATAAAAATCTTCTTTTTTTAAAAAAAAATAATAAAAAAATTAAATAAATCAAAATCTTTATCAAAAATTAAAATCAACCAATCAATCAAATCTTTTCTAAAAGAACTACGTGGCTTTGAGTTTCCCATCGCACCTGGGAATACGTAGGAGCAAGATAAATCATCTTGTCGGGCCAAAACTAAATTTTCCCTTTTTTGTATCTCCTTTTTATGTTAAAATAATTAGTCAAAAAATGAAATTTTTCTATTTTTAGGGATGCTCTATGGACACGGTGCCATGTTCAGTCCCTTAGACTTGAGGTTGCTCTGTGGACTCATGTGCCACGTTCAACCTCATTTAATTAATTTTCCTTTTTTTTTGCATCCCCTTTTATGTTAAAATAATTAATCAAAAAGTTAAACCTTTCCTTTTTAGGGATGCTCTATGGACACGGTGCCATGTTTAATCCCTTAGATTTGAGGTTGCTCTGTGGACTCATGTGCCATATTCAACCTCATTTAGTTTTTATAAACTATAAAGTTTAAAAAAAAATAAAAATTAATAAAAAATTAAAATATTAAAAGTTAAAAATAATTCTTTCTCGTAAATAATTTTTGGGGTAAAATAAATATTTAAAAGGCTGTTAAAATGTTTTTTGCACAATTAACTTGAGGTACCGTTTTTAAACGGGCGATGTGGGGTGCTAATACCTTCCCTACTCGTAACCGACTCCCGGACTCATATCTCTCTTTTTTAAGAGACCAGTTTACCTTTAAATAATTGGGTTTTCTAAGATTTTCCCAATAAAAATCTTAGTGGCGACTCCTCTGTTTTTACCTCCTTTTCGCGCCTCCCGGACGGGACGGTCGCGACAGTGACCATGGTGAAAGGTACACAATTACTTTCTATGGCTATGATATGCTTGATATTCTAAATTCATGTATGTTCAATCATAAAGGCATTCTTTATTTATGTTAAAATTAACATGTGGTATTAGAGCCTTAGATGCATGATTTAGAATAAAATCAAGTATGTGAATTTTGATGAACATAAAAATGTTTGGTTTATTATGCATGCAAGTATGTTGCTCTATTTTGATAGAATTGTCTGATATATGAATAATTATATCATGTGCATGCATTAGTGGATTTGATCCATGTAAGAACCAATTAATTTTTGAAGTGTTCTAAGTTGTTAAATTGGACATAGATGTTCATGGAGAAATGTTATAGAAAACTTATGATGATTGGATCATTGTTTTGTTTGTTTTCTATAATGAAAATCATGTAGATTTATCCTAGAACATATTTAGACATGAATACAAAACATAGAAACAATGAAAATTAGTTTAGATTGGGATTGAATAACCAAAAAGGGAGTGGGTGGGTTGTGTGAACCCGGTTTACAGAAAACGGGTTTTATTGACCCGGTTGATAGTAGAAGGTGACACTCAAAAGTTGTATCTTTTGGGAAGGGTGCATCGTGGTTAAAAGTTATATATATAAAACGGTTCATTAATAATCATTGTCGGTTCATTGGTCTGGTGGTGGAATGTCATCTCTATTTCCATGCAGTGCACGAGTTCGAACCCTCACAGTTGCAACTGGGAATGATTTTACTTTAGACAAAATTATTTGAATTGAAAAAGTGCGTCCGCTGGGGTTTGAACCCGCGACGCATGGGAAGGACTTGAAATGTCTGGTGTGTTAACCGTCAGGCCAGGGCCAAAGAACTTAACAATTGGGTTGTTAAGAAAGTATTTATATCGAGAATATTTGGTTAATATTTCCTATTTGTTTCTTGCATAAATGATTTAAAATTATTATGAATGCTTGTTAATAACAGTTAAGGAAATGAATTTTATACTGTACAATAACTCTCAGTTACCCATTAATTTTGATTATTATATATGTTATTCTATAATGTCGGTAAATTGAAGTTTTGTTATTAGATATTTATTAAATGTCTTAGGAGTAATAGAATATGAGAATGTTATTATCCTAGTTATTACTTTGAGTCTACTAGAATGGTTGACCAAACAACTGCACCTTATTCCCCATAACAAATTAGTATAATTGAAAAGAAAATTAGGATATAAGAAGAAATGGTAGAAGCCATGGTATCCTATGTTGGTCTAACAAAATGATATTGGGGAGAAGTCATGTTGAAGTCTTTTTATATAGTAAATAGCGTTCCAAAAGAAGGAACAAGATAACCCCACATGAGCACTGGAAAATAGAAAATCCATTCTCAAAATTTTCAAAGTTTGAGGTTGTAGGGCAATAGTAAAAGTTCTTGAACCAGAAGAAATAAATTATGTGAATGGGGAATTGAATGTGTGTTCCCGGGCTATGCTAAAATTAGCAAAGCTTATAGATTCATGGTTATGGAATCTAGTGACTCATCTTGTTAATACAGTAATTGAGTTTAGGGTAGAATCTTTCAAGAAGATAAGTTTAACAAAATTCCAAGTCACAAGGATAATGTTCATAGTAATGCACTTGATCCGAAAAGCAATGTATCTAATAAAGATACTTTGGTGGGTTTAGAACTTAAGAGAAGTCAGAGAGCTAGAAAAGAGAAAACTTATAGACCAAGGTTTTTCATGTTCCTTGTTGAAGGAACAAGTGAGGCCATAGGCGGTTATGGACCAATATATTATTATATTGAAAGTGATTTAGCAACATTTGAGGAGACAAAAGGTCTCAAGATGTTACTTTCTGGAAGGAAGCCATACAATAGAAAATTGATTCAATAAATGGGGAATAAAATTTGGAAATTAGTAGACCTCTGGTCGCGCTGTCGCGCACGCGCCAAAAAGGTTGAGCGGGTTTAAAAGTATAGTATAGTGCGACAACTCGGATGTCGTCTCTAAGGACTCTGAGAATATTACTTTTCACAAAAATAAGTTTTTGGGGGGGGTTTGGATTGGAATGCAATTAAGAAACAAACAAAACAGTAATCAAAACAAGGCAGTTGAAAAGGGATTATCAATTATCAAACAACGATTAATCTACTGTCAAGAATTCCCAACTATCCCTGGTTAATGTAATCCCAAGCCCTAAGCAGATTCTTATCCCCTTCCGGTTGTAATAGTAATTTACAAGCGAAACTACTGTCACAGATACATGTCCCTATTCCCGAATTAAGCAAACGGGATTAAGCCCTTCGTGAACTAAGCGAACACGAAATGTACACACGCAAATTAAGCAGATGCGATTAATTATAGGAACATGATATCACCAGAGATAAATCAATACAATACAGTATACTCCTGGATTAAGCAAACAGAAATACAAAGTATGGTATTGAAAAGGGAAAAGCAATTGAAATAGGGATTACATAACCTCAAGTATATAGGATCCTTAAACAGTAGACTAATCCTAAGAATTTAGTTCTCCATTACAGACAGAAGGAAAACTCAAAAGTGTAATGTAAAGTGGTGAAAAACTCGATGGATTTCTGTCTGCAGCGTTTCTGCTTTTATAAGAGGTTGCGCATCACGGCCGTGATGGCTGTCACGGCCAGGCCGTGATCGTCTCTGCCAAGGGTGACCTTTCGCATTTTGGTACGTTACGGCCGTGATGTCTATCACGGGCAGGCCGTGATACATTCTGACTTTTGGTTTCTCTCTTGTCACGGCCGTGACCTTCATCACGGCCAAGCCGTGATCCTTTCTGACTTTTCATGATCTTCTCATCACGGCCGTGACCACTGTCACGGCCTGGGCGTGATAGCCTCTGCTTCAGATACACTTCCTCACTTGCTCTTCTTATTATCCTGAAACAACAAAATAGCCATAAGCTTTATTTAATTCAAAACTAGCTAAATTAACCTAAAACTACGCAAACGACTCAAAACCTTGCTTGAGGACAATCTAATCTAATTTGGGTGAAAGTAGGATATAATTTGCACTAAACCCTGGTCAAACTAGCCATAAAACTAGATGAGCCAGAGGCTTATCAAAATACCCCAAACTTAAACTTTGCTTGTCCCCAAGCAAACTAAGACTCAAAAAAAATCAAAAGGACTCAAGATCTGGCAAGCTTAAAAGATTCAATCAACATTGCACAAATTCAAGCAACTTCATCAAAACATTTTTCTTCATTGTTTCCCCCTTTTCAAACAGAGCAATTCCCAAATTCATTTATTCTAAACATTTGAGAATTTCATAATGAAAACAATCAGAAGTCTAAGCAGGGAATCTAAGTCACACACAAGAGGGAGATCACCAAATCCAAACAACTGCCTTCCTCACAAGGGCATTATTTGTTCACTCAGTCACTCAGTTTATGTCAGGCTAACAACTTGCACTCAGTTTCACTTTTCAAGTACACTTCCCAAAAATTTGCTTTTCACCTCAAAATGGTTCCCACGTAAAAACATGCAAGCAACATCAGAAGGTCTTTATTGGGTTGTAATGGGGCCTGGCTAAGGGTAGGATATACAAAAGAACTAGGCTGAAGACCCTAGGAACTAAGAGAGCATGAACTATATTTACACTTTGAATTTCACTCAAGTTCCTTTCTTTATTTTTTTTCTTTACACTTCTGGGTGGCTCTGACCTTTTTATTAAAACAGTCTTCTTGAAATTTTTGCACTTTTATTTTTTTTCATCATCCTTTTTTTTTTATTTCTTTTTTTTTTTTTTTCACCAATCCCAAACAGCACATTGCACCGGGTAGCCACCCCAAACTTTGGTTCTTGCACCCATTCTAAGATTACATGCTCTCCTAATCCTAAGATCGGGTTAACATGGTTTTCCAGATTTTTGGGCTTATAACATTAGGTTATCAAGAACTAATAGGCTAATAGGCTCAAAAGGGCTAACTAGGGAACATGCAAAAGGAATTAGTTTATTCAGGCCAAGTAGCTATTTACAAAGAAACTGCCTAAATCATTTGCTACTCACATATAATCATGCAAACCAAAAAGAGATTCAATCAAATCCAGGGAAGTGCAACTTGAAAGTGATTTTCACACATTTTAAAACATGTTGGAGGCTCAAAACCTCACCTGGACATTCATGCAAATTGTTTGAAAGAGATACTATCCCTAGTGTGTGCTCCCTATCACCCCAAACTTATCATTCATCATGCTATCATAACAAAATCCCAAAGTTCAGTTTTCAATTTCACATGGGAATCACATTTCAAAAACAAAAAATTTTTCAGCTAGAGGGAATTATTACATATCAATCATGCAAACAATCTGTGCAACATCAATAAAAATCTAACAAGCTTGCCAACAAAAGACTCAACACACAAATGCTCCTGAGCTTCTCAAATTATTCAGGAGCTTATTCAAAGAAAAGAAAAACTACAACTAGTTCCCTCCCCCACACTTAACACATGCATTGTCCCCAATGAACAACAGAATTATAAGATCATAGTGAGGGAAAGGAAAAGAGTACTCCCTGATCAAGTGCAGTGTAAGCTGGAGCTGTCACCTGGATCCCATTCCTTGCAGTCTAAGTCCAAAGAGGTAGAGAGGGCCTCCGGTGCTGCTTCATCTTCTTCATGTTTCTCATCCACTGCACCGACAATCTTATCACCTGCTAAACATGCAGCAATCTCAGCACAAACCACAAAATGGTTAGCGTTAGTACAATCAAGAAAAGAAAGAATATCATCACAGCCAGAATTAAGTGGAAAATTAGAAAACAAGTTTTCATGGGTGTCCTCAATAGTCTCAGATATCAGCTCAATGTGGAATACAGAGTGCTCTTCCGCTGGATGTTTCATGGCATCAAATATGTTGAACTTTGCAACTATATCCCCAAACTTCATAGACATGGTTCCATCACCCACATCAATGTTAGTCTTGGCTGTCTTCATGAATGGCCGGCCCAGGATGATTGGTGATTTCATCGGAATGTGTCTCGCCTGCCATGTCCAAGATGTAGAAATCAGTGGGAAGATCGGATCATCAACTTGCACTAGTACATCTTCCACCATTCCCATGGGCGGGCACAAGTCCTGTTGGCCAACCGAATGGTGATACCTGTGTACTTCAAAGGACCAAGATCCAGTTTGTTAAAGATGGAGGTAGGCATGACATTGATAGATGCTCCCAAGTCCAAAGATGCAGTTTTCAAACTTCTTGTCCCCAATAGTGCATGGGATAGTGAAGGTGCCTGGATCCTTGCACTTTGGTGGCAAAGTGCTCGAGTGAAAGCAACAACTTCTTCCCGGCTTAGACTGGATAAGCGCCGAGACATTTCTTCCCAAGTCAACCCTCTCATTAGTCTTCATCTTCCTCTTGTTGGTGCATAGGTCCTTGAGAAATTTTGCATATCTGGGCACTTGCTTGATCATATCCAACAGAGGGATATTAACACCCACCTTTCTTAAAACATCAAGAATCTCCTTCTCCTTATTTTCACCACCACTTTTCAAATTTTTCTGTAATCTGTGTGGGAACGGGATGGGTGGTCTATACACTCTCTCAGTTGCAACTTCAACCACAGGTTCAGGAATAACTTCAACAGTAGGCTCAGGAGTAGCCTTCATAGTTTCTTCATTCATTCCAGAAGTGGCCTCAACAACCTTTCCAGACCTCAGAGATATAGAACTCACATTGGGGTTGGAGGCATTAGGATTGATCACTGGCTGTGCTGGCAGCTGGGTTATTCTTTGACCTTGCGGTGTGCTATTCATGGATGTGGCCATCTGTCCAATCTGTGTCTCTAAATTTTTAATGCTGGCATTTGTTTGCTGCTGAAACTGTGCCTGTGAGGCCTGAATCTGTCCCATTTGCTGCTGAAACTGTAGATTTTGTGCAGCCATTTGTGCAGCCATTTGTGCAGCCATTTTATTGAGCATGTCATCTACTGAAGGTCCGGAGGGTGCTGAAGTGGTCACTGGAGGATTCTGAGGTGCCATCGGTTGTTGGGATGAGTTCCCATACCGCAGATTAGGATGATTACTCCAGCTGGGATGGTACCTATTTGTTGAAAGATCCGGAATGCTGTATCTGTTCTGGTTATTGCCCTGATTATACGGATGGACTGCAAAGGCTTGAGGTGATTCAGTAACTGACCCTCCTTGCAAAATGGGGCATGCTTCATATGGGTGCTCAGGAGAACTACACATGCCACACAACACCGCAGGCTGAACCCTATCCATTACCAATTTCTCTACCAAAGAAGTGAGCCTATCAATTCTATCATCACTGTCATGGCTGGAAGAGGAAGTGCGGACCTCATGTACACCTCTAGTCTCAACAGAATTTCTTCTTGTAGTGAATTGCTGGGAATTCAACGACATGTTCTCAATAAGTTGCTTAGCAGCAGCTGGGGTCTTGTCAACCAATGCCCCCACTAGCAAGATCCAAAATATTTCTATCCATAGGCTGCAATCCTTCATAAAAATATTGGATGAGGAGCTGTTCGTAAATTTGGTCTTTGGGGGCAACTAGATGTCAACTCGCTTGAACCTCTTCCAATACTCGACTAGCGACTCATTTCCTTGCCTTATTCCCACGATTTCTTTCCTAATTGCAGCGGCTCTGGAGGCAGGAAAATATTTCTCCAGGAAGAGCTTCTTCAAGTCATTCCATGTGGTAATGGAATTTGGTGCAAGGTATAAAAGCCAATCTTTTGCAGCTCCCTGGAGTGAGAATGGAAAAGCCTTCAACTTGATATGATCCTCAGTTACTCCTTCTGGCCTCAAAGTTGTGGAGCAGACAACTTGGAACTCCTTCAAGTGCTTGTGTGGATCTTCACCTGCAAGACCATTAAATCTAGGCAACAAATGGATTAGCCCAGATTTTAACTCAAAAGGTGTGTCAGCACCAGGATAAGCAATGCACAAACCATTGTAATTCACATCAGGGGCAGCAAGCTGCCTCAAAGTCCTTTGGTCTCCCATGTTTTCAAAAGCAGTTTTAAAATTGGAATCACTACTAGTGCTAGCCCGAAATTCCCTACGGAGTGTGTGCAATGTTCTTTCAATTTCCGGTCAAAATCACACGATTCAGGGCAATTAGACCTAGTAGCCGGACCAATTAAAAACAAAACAGATAATAAAAGAAAGAAAAGAAAAGAAAATAAAAACAAATTGAGAAAAATAACAACTCGAAGTCCCCAAGACAACGGCGCCAATTTTTGGTCAGTGTGCCATCGCAGACGCGCCAAAAAGGTTGAGCGGGTTTAAAAGTATAGTATAGTGCGACAACTCGGATGTCGTCTCTAAGGACTCTGAGAATATTACTTTTCACAAAAATAAGTTTTTGGGGGGGGGGGGGGGGTTTGGATTGGAATGCAATTAAGAAACAAACAAAACAGTAATCAAAACAAGGCAGTTGAAAAGGGATTATCAATTATCAAACAACGATTAATCTACTGTCAAGAATTCCCAACTATCCCTGGTTAATGTAATCCCAAGCCCAAAGCAGATTCTTATCCCCTTCCGGTTGTAATAGTAATTTACAAGCGAAACTACTGTCACAGATACATGTCCCTATTCCCGAATTAAGCAAACGGGATTAAGCCCTTCGTGAACTAAGCGAACACGAAATGTACACACGCAAATTAAGCAGATGCGATTAATTATAGGAACATGATATCACCAGAGATAAATCAATACAATACAGTATACTCCTGGATTAAGCAAACAGAAATACAAAGTATGGTATTGAAAAGGGAAAAGCAATTGAAATAGGGATTACATAACCTCAAGTATATAGGATCCTTAAACAGTAGACTAATCCTAAGAATTTAGTTCTCCATTACAGACAGAAGGAAAACTCAAAAGTGTAATGTAAAGTAGTGAAAAACTGGATGGATTTCTGTCTGCAGCGTTTCTGCTTTTATAAGAGGTTGCGCATCACGGCCGTGATGGCTGTCACGGCCAGGCCGTGATCGTCTCTGCCAAGGGTGACCTTTCGCATTTTGGTACGTTACGGCCGTGATGTCTATCACGGGCAGGCCGTGATACATTCTGACTTTTGGTTTCTCTCTTGTCACGGCCGTGACCTTCATCACGGCCAAGCCGTGATCCTTTCTGACTTTTCATGATCTTCTCATCACGGCCGTGACCACTGTCACGGCCTGGGCGTGATAGCCTCTGCTTCAGATACACTTCCTCACTTGCTCTTCTTATTATCCTGAAACAACAAAATAGCCATAAGCTTTATTTAATTCAAAACTAGCTAAATTAACCTAAAACTACGCAAACGACTCAAAACCTTGCTTGAGGACAATCTAATCTAATTTGGGTGAAAGTAGGATATAATTTGCACTAAACCCTGGTCAAACTAGCCATAAAACTAGATGAGCCAGAGGCTTATCAACCTCCCACCTAGTTCCACAACAATAGGTTGTAAATGTAACACCCCCTTGGGCATTACTATACTATCACGTACGAAAATAAATTAAAAGAATTTTGCTGGTTGCTTTCGGAAAAATTTGATTTATTTGGAGTCAAAAAAATCTTGGTGTAAAACAATTTCCTTTGAATAGTGTAGTACGTAACGTACTCATCACAATAGTAAAAAAAATTAAAACATATTATTCACAACAAAATTTTAAACCATGTAAAGGTTTTCAAAATACCTACACAAACTTTCTCAAAACATACCACCCAAAAGAAATCATAAGCTGGTCGCTCTAAAAGACACTCACTGATAAGACCTCGTGATCATCCTTATGATCACACATCTTTTCTCGCAATCCAGACTTAAGCCTCCAAGTGACTTAAGGAACTCTTCTGCAACTTCTGCATTTGTGTACCAAGGTACAATAGCAAAGACAGAAGAACCTGTATATGCAAGGGTGAGTTCCAATATATGGATTTTAAAATGATAACCATATGCACGACTCTCAAATACCAATTAACATGAATATTCAAAGATAAACAATATATTTATCAAAGGGTTTCATACCCGACAGTCATGACCGTTTTAAAGAAAAAAACCACGACACTTCAATATTCAACAACTAATTTTGAGACCTAATCTCCGGAGCTCCAATCAACAAGTAAATGAGCTGATCAGGCTCTAGTTGCCAATTAAGGCAGAATTAATGCCCGATATGGCAAAGTTCTATTGACCATTCCACAGTCCAACTCAAGTCAAAGTGGTGACTACATATAGAACATGGTCTACTTGGTCGTATATCCATCAAGGCACAGTGACGCAAACTGCATGAATACTTGCCATCAAGCATTCAAGTCCTATGCAAAGGCACATCTGCCCTGTACTGCATGTAAAACGTTTTGTTCTCGTTGTTTTCTTTGTGATTAATCTTTAGGTGTCGGAGCTAAAAGTCTCACGACTAAATTACCAATTTAAACTTTCAAGTTTAATACCTATTTCCAAAATAACTGACTCCAAGTCAAAAGGTGTGCAAATTACGAAATCCAGACCGATGCACCAGTCTTGGACGCGTAGATTCTATTGCACAAAACCAAATATACGGTTTATAGGACATTATAGTCCATAATTTCCTCTTCGGACCCCAGGCCCATATCTTAGAACTATAGACCCGACGTCTCGGTTGCTAGGTTCGTTTACATCATTTTTTGTTCTGTGAAAAACAAAACAAAATCAAAGTTTCCTCAACCTATCCAAGTTGATGGAAATAACTCTAGGTTTACCGAAAATCCTTTTACGTTGGAAATTCGTTTTGTAAACTTAACAAAATTCCTTAAAACTTATTTTTTTTGTTCAAAAATCAATAATTTGAACTGTAAAACCTTATTTGAGACAAATTCTCAATAATACCCTCTTTAAAAACACTTTGGTAAATATTGACAGAATTGTCCGTCGTTTGCTGTTTCAAGACGCATTTAGGTAAAAATAGGACTCTTTGTCATAAATTGATTTTTCCAACACTGTAATAAAATTATTTTCAAAACTTTTTCGCATAAAATATCATTTTCTAATATTTATAAATTACTCGGGTGAAAATTAGCAGTGCTAAAATATTTTCACGGTTATGTTCTCACTATGGCTCATAAAACGCTCTTTCGCTGTTAAATGATTAAAATAATATTATTTTTCACTTTTTCCCATTTTTCATTAAATAAATAACTAAGTAATATTTTATTACTATTTCCATTGAATTAAACTCATTAATTCATAAAAAGCTTTTAACTGCTTTTAACTTTTATTTAATTGAGCTCTGACCACTGTCAGGCTTTCAAACTCACAATCCACATCAACAATTATTTCATATCAATAATATGACACTTAGAAATTTAAAACATATCATCAAATACCATAAATAATTAAATGCAGTTAAATCAAATAGTTAACAGCATATATAAAATTTTAACATATTTTTATGATTTTGATTTTTAAATTTTAATTTCCTTTTTTAAAATAGAATACAAATATAAAAAAAGAAATGAAATATTTTTTGTGGTCTTATTTTCGGAATTTTCTAAATTTGTGTAAAAAAATTGAAAGGCATCCAATCAAAATGGGGTGTTCATTACCAACATGTGGTTGGTCCAAGTGGTAACAAGCATGGGCCCCTTAAGCAAGTTCAGGGGTTTGATCCCTGACTCTTGCGTATGGAGAAAACCTGGTTGGGAGAGGTCAGCCCTTAAATGTGGGGTGTTCATTTTTTGTGTTGGGATCTTTTACAAAAACATTTGTGTTGGGATCTCAACTATTTATAATATATTTTAATGTTGAGATTCATTTTTGTGTAACAGCTCGAGCTTGACTATTAGTTTAGTTAAATTGCTCTATTATCCACTCTTAAATAAAACTAGTATTTTTGCACATGTACAATGCACGGGTCATCAATTACTATTATTATTAATAGCATTGTTATCATTAATAACTTGAATTGTGCCTCTATATCTACCAAACTTTTTCTTTCCTTTGTAACAAATTAAGTCCACTATGTCAAACATTTTATTTACTTATTTCACACTTTGCCTTCAATCTTTCATTCCCACCCATAATGGTGGTACTCATTCATCTCCAAGGCTTTTTTTTTTGGTAAACCCGGGTATCCTCCGGTCGGGAGCAAAAAACTAATCCCTTGAGGTACTGAGATCCATTTAAGGGGTTGACCTCTCCCAACAGATGCACTTCCATACGCGTGAGTCAGGAATCGAACCCTTGACCACATGCTTAAGGGGCTCAGTTATCTACCAAATGTACCACACCATGTTGGTATCTCCAAGGCTTTTTATTTATAGACAGAAGTGATCAGCAAAAACCTTGAAACAATCTTACCTATAATAATTTGAGTGCAAAAAGTTAAATATTTTTTTATATTCTAAAATGATATTAAAATACTTAATGTAACATTATTTGTTAAGTGTTCCTCTTTGATTAATACTAATGATCAACTAATCCTCTTAAATCATGCGGTGCTGACATGTGTCCCTTTATTAGAAAATCAGCAATTCCCCTTATTAATTAGTATCGATATAGATTTATTATTTAAAATAGAAAAAACAAAGGCAAGGATGTAGCCAAAAAATATATTAGAAAATATGAATAGCTCTGCCTCTATTTATGTCAATTCAGAGATTGCCGTGTTTGACTCCCAAAACATTATACCTTTACCGGTTTGTAAATATTTTAAAACAAAAACATATATGAATTTTAGAAAATAAATAAATAAAATAATAAAAAAATTCCATAACTTGACATGTGACTTGGACTAATGTGCTACACTAAAATCACAATTTCCCCTTATTAATTAGTATAGATATAGATTTATTATTTAAAATAGAAAAAACAAAGGCAAAGTTGTAGCCAAAAAAAAGTAGAAAAAATATATTTAAAAAAATATTAGCAAAAAAAATTAAAAAATTAGGAAAAAAATTAATTAGAAAAAATTATATAAAAAAATTAGGAAAAAATGTAATTATTAAAAATATTTAAAATAAAAATATATTTAAAAAAGTAAAAAAAAAAAATAAATAGAAAAATAAAATTAATTATTCTTTTTCTAATTTAGTTTTTTAAAATATTTAATTTATTAATATATTTTTTATAATTATTTTCAATATTTTTTTATAATTAATTTTATTTTTCTAATTTATTTTAATCAGGAAAAAATATTTGGATAAATAATAAAAAATTAATTAAAAAAAATTTAAAAGCAAAACGAAATAAGTAAATTAGGAAATAAATTTAATTCGAAAAAAAAATAGAAAAAAAATTAGGAAAAATATTTTTAAAAACATTAGGAAAAATAGATTTAAAAAAATTAGAAAAATAAATTACGTATTAAAAAAAATTAAAATAATTTGAAAAATAAATATATAAAGAAATAGTTAAAAAAATTAAAAAAATTAGGAAAAAATATATTTAAAAAAATTATAAAAAAATGAAAATAAAAAGAAAAAGAAAATTCAAAAAAAAATTCGAAAAAAAATTATAAAAAATAATTGAGGAAAAATTTTTTTAAAAAAATTTAGGAAAAAAATAATTAAAAAAATAGAAAACTAAAATTATTTAGAATAAAATATCTTTAAAAAAATTTAATTATAAAATTAAACATTGAAAAAAATAATTATAAAAAAATAATTCAAAAAAAAAAATTTAAAAAAAATATTAGAAAAAATTTAATTATTAAAAACTAGTTTAAAAGAACGGAAAAATGAGGTGTCGACACGTGTAATGTACAGTAAAAAATGCATCTCATATTTTGTAAGGCGATTGTATTTTACATCGATGGCAATAGTATTTTAACATTTAAATGGTAGTTGACAATTTTGGAATTCATATAACGTTTAATTTTAAGAATGTTTATATTTTCGTGTAAACTACATTTTTGGGAACCTCCTTTCATAGAATGACCTTTTATCTCTTGCACAAAACATGAAAAAATTTATTCTCATCTCACTTTTCTAGGAATCTAGAACTATATCTTATATCAAATGCCATCTCAATTAATTACATTTTATTATATCTATCATATTTTCTTCTCCCTTAAAAAATCTATTGAATTGTTTCTTCTCATTTCCCTTTCAAGTTAAGTATTATTTTTTTAAGTCAAAAAAATGTGTCTATCATTTTTTTATAAATAAAAGGCTAAGGCATGCATAGGCATCACAATAGATAAGGTAATCCCAACTAGGTTGGCACCACCAGCCCTACCCATCATTTGCAGCACACCTAAATATATTAAAAAGATAAAAAGAATACAAAATACATGGGGGGACAATGACCAAAACCCATGAGAAAATTAGCAAAATCTAAAGTTAGGAAGACCTTGTCTATTCCTAATGAAGTCATCCTTAATAAAAGGAGGGGGTAGGTCCCACCAGTGGAAACCATGGTTTGAGGATCCAAATGAGGCTAATTTGTCAGCGCAAGCATTACCCTCTCTGAAAATGTGAGTAACTGAAAATTGCATTTGTGACGCATACACCAAGCAGTTTCTCCATCTATTTCTCAGTCTCCAAGGAATGGCCTTATTAGAATTAAAAGCTTCCACTACAAGCTTAGAATCACTTTCCAACCATAGCTTAACCCAAACTTTATTAAAAGCAATCTCAATGGCAGTCATGGCTGCCATAAGCTCAGCTGTAAAAGCAAAGTTTATGCCAATGTAAGTTGAAAAACAACCAAGAATAGCACCACTTGAATCCCGAAAAATACCCCCACTAGCAGCATGACCCGGGGAGCCCTTAGCCGAACCATCAATGTTACATTTTATCCAAGAGCACTTTGGAGGAAACCAATCCACCTGTTTTATGGAAGGAGCCTTGCAGCACTTACCAGAGATTGAGAAATGCTTTAGAATCTTAAACTCCTCTATTGAGGAAAACATTGGACCAGGAGATAAGGAACCCGAAAGATTGGTAGCAGCTAAAATAGCACCAAAGGCCCTTGAAGGAGAAATGGAAATGTTATTGAATATGCATTGATTCCTGCAGCTCCAAATCATCCAAACCACATTGATGATGGCAGCCTTGATGACCAAATTAAGCTGTCTGCTCCAATTTCTGTCCAGAACCGAAAAGATTGCAGCAAATGAGGACAGATCTAGAGGACATTGCAGCGCGTGACTCAACCAGTTCCATAAGTGGGTTGAGAATTTGCAATGTAAAAACAGATGCTCAGTGGTTTCATCCGATTCTCCACATAAAGAACACATTGAGACTAAGATAACACCCCTTTTTCTAAGACAATCATCAATTGGAATTTTGCTATGATATATTCTCCAAACTAAAAAATATCTAGATGGAGGAATATAGTTAGACCAAAGAACCTTACACCAATTCTGAGCTGCAGAAGGGTTGAGAAACAGAAAAGCCTCTTTGAGGGGAAAGAGCACCCGAGTCTGTATTTTTCCAAACCAGCTGGTCTTTCTCATCAGCGCAAATTGGAATCACCACTTTGCCAATGTCTTCACAAAGATCAGGGAACTTTTCGCATAATTCAGGGGGAAGCAACCAAGAGCCATTACTTATGAAATCATGAACATTAGCTCGAAGGGATTCATGAATATTGGAAGGCAAATGAATGGCATCTGCAATAGGGTGATCAAGCCAACTATGTCTCCAAAAATTAATACTTTTTCCATCCCCAATAATCCAAGAGGAATTGTCATAAACCAAGCACAAGTATTTCCTAAGGCCAGGCCAAATGGATGACTTACAATATGTGGAAGGATACTTTTTGTTTCTGAGAAATCTAGCTCTCAAGAAGGCCGCCCAGATTTCATTTGATGAAACAACTTCCCAAGTTAGCTTTAGCAAGGAAGAATCGTTGATGGCACGGATTGATCTAAGGCCAAGGCCACCTTCCTTTAGAGGAGTGCACACTTTCTTCCAAGAAACTGTGACAAGCTTCTTAGAATGAATATCCCCAGACCAAACAAAATTTCTAATCCATCTATCAATAGACTTTAGTAAAGAAACAGGCGAAGAGTATATGTGGAAGATGTAAAGCAACATGCTATTAATAATTGAATTTACCAACTGTACTCTACCCATAATGGACAAAAGAGAGCCTTTCCAAGCACTTAATTTGGCCTTGATTCGATCTGCCATAGGCTGTAAATGAAATGCTTTAGGTTTTCCCTTGAAGATTGGAACACCCAGATACGTGAAAGGCATACTGCCTGTAGGGAAACCAAGAATGGACTTTAGCTCCTGCAATCTTCTGGAAGAAACTGACGCTGCAAAGAACCTACATTTGCCAAGGTTAAGATGTTGACCAGAAAACGCAGCGTAGTCATCAAATAGTGACATCAACGTGGATAGGTTCTTTTTGGTTCCCTTGCAAAAAATCAGAACATCATCAGCATAAAGGACATGGGAGGAGTATGGAACCCCCTTGGACCTGCCATAGGAAAAAGCTTCTTGGATTTCACTAAAAGATCAATGCTCTTGCTTAAAACATCTTCAGCTATGCAAAAAAGAAGTGGAGATAGAGGATCGCCTTGTCTAACACCTCTCTTATAAGATAAATAGCCTACAGCACGACCATTAACCATGAAAGAGAGTTTGGCTGATTTAAGGATTGTCAGGATCCAATTGCAGAACTTAGGAGCAAAACCGAAAGCATCAAGCACTTTAAGAAGAAAAGCCCAATCCAAAGTGTCAAAAGCCTTGTTTATATCAAACTTCAAAGCCACATTGCCACCAAAAGATTTAGAGTCTAAAAGGTTGATTGCTTCGGAGGCAGAATAAATACAATCAGATATGTGCCTGTTCTTAATGAAACCTCTTTGCTTAATGGAAATAATCTTGGGGGCAATTAAAGCTAACCTGTCTGCTAGAACCTTGGTGATGATCTTGAATTGAAAATTTGCAAGCGCAATAGGCCTATAATCTTCAATTTTAATAGCTTCAGGGAACTTTGCAATAAGAGCCACAGAATTTGAATTCAGCCCAGGCAGCAGCCAATCTTGAGTAAAGAATTGCAAAACTGATCTATGAACGTCATCACAAACAATGTCCCAGAACGATTGGTAGAAGCAGCCCCCAAAACCATCTGGACCAGGAGAACCAGACCCATTCATAGCAAAAACGGCTGTCTTTACCTCTTCCATAGAAGGAAGGTTGGTTAACATGCAATTGTCCACGTTAGAGACCAGTTTGGGGATGGCTCTATCAATAAAGCCGTTATCAGAACACTCATTCTCAGAGGCATAGAGGTTGGAATAGAAATCAAGAACATGATGCTCAATATCAGCTTGAGAATCGATCACCAGATCCCCTTTTTCAGAACTGTCAACTGTTTTGTAGTGTGTTTGACTTTAGCCATTTTATGGAAAAATGCAGTATCTCTATCTCCTTTTGAATACCAGTTGAACTGACTTTTCTGTTTCCAAAAGTCCTCCTCATAAGACAAGGCTTTTTGCAAGTCAATTTGCGCTTTATTTTCCTGTTCTTGAAGGGAATCTGAATAACCAACATCCTGGATTTGTTGCTGCACAAAGTTCAGATCAGAGAATGCCCTCTCAACATTTTGAGTGACGTTCCCAAAAATGTTTTTATTCCAGATTCTTAATTCAGCTTTCAGTAATCGCAGCTTCTGAGCTAAGATGAACATGGGGCAGCCAGTTACTTGCCTATTCCAGACCTCTTTAACGATCCTACCACAATCCACATGATCACACCACATATTAAAGAATTTAAAAGAGGAAGGTTTAGGAACAAAACCTTTGGTCAGCGATAGAAGGATTGAGAAATGATCAGATTTGTTCCTAGTTAGAGTGGTGTAGGAAATTTTGTCCCAAAAGGCTATGGAACTATCATTTACAATAGCCCTGTCAAGCCTAAGTTCAGTATATGCCCTCCCGGCTCTTCTATTGCACCAAGTGAACTGCGCGCCTTTTGTCTGCACATGAGTTAGCTCATTGACATTCGACCAGTTACTGAAATCCTCGCAAGATTGCTTCAAAGGTAAAGAGCCTCCTTTCTTCTCATGAGCTCCTAAGACAGCATTGAAGTCACCAATGAAAATCCAAGGACAAGAGTGATTTCTGGTTAAAGAGGATTATATTCACTTTTTTTCCTTAAAAATTTATTTGATTTCTTTCTATCCTTTTTCCGTGTAAGTCATTGACACGCTGTCGCACACGCGTAAAAAAGTGAGCGATTTGTAAAAATATACAGATAGGGAGCGACAACTGATAAGCCTCTGGCTTATCTAGTTTTATAACTAGATGGACTGTGGTTTCTGTGCTAATTATTCGAGTTCAATCTCGTTTTCGCCCAAATTTGACCTTGTTTTGTTCCTAAGTAGACTTTGACTCGTTCTAGGAAAGTTTCGTAGTTTTTAGTCTATTTTGAATAGAATTACGCGTTTTGTTTGCTGTTGTTGTTTCAGGTCAATAAGTGAAGCTCTGAGAGTCAAGGAAAGTCAAGAAGCAGTGGAAAAAGCACTTCTGGAGATACTCGCCTCGCGAGTGGATTCTCGCCTCGCGAGCCTGAAAATCGATAAAGCAAGAATAAATCATCACTCTGGTTCGCCCCGCGAGAATATTCTCGCCTCGCGAATCATGAAGACCTGCAAGACAGAGACCATCACGGCCAAGCCGTGATGAAGGTCACGGCTGTGACAGTTTAAGGTTGGAAGTTTCGCCCCGCGATAAGCATCTCGCCCCGCGAGAGTTTGAAGACCCTAGAAGTCAGAGACCATCACGTCCTAGCCATGATGAAGGCCACGGCTGTGAGAGATTGAAGTTTGAAGACTCGCCCCGCGAACACACTCTCGCCTCGCGAGAATCCAAATTGGAAACGCGCCAAAACTAATGTTGGCCTCGCGAAATATGGTTCGCCCCGCGAGCGTCCGAGAACCAGAATCCCTATTTATAGGCCGTTTCAGATCAGATTGGGAACCTTTGGAGAACCACTTGTTTAGATCAGATTTAGGACGAATCCTTGTTTCTGGAGCTGCGTCTCCCTTCTCTTTTCTTTTCTTAGTTTATTATGGAGATTATTGCCGATTGTTCGTTTGTCGTTACGGGCATGAGGAACTAATCCCCTCATCCGAGGGATCAATGAAGCCACCCATGGCGGTATAGTGTTCATGTGATGTATGTTTTTCTCCCCTTCTCTCAATGATTGTTTTCCAATTCTGATTTGAATGCGTTGATCATATGTATTGCGTGATTAACTAGTTAAACGTGTTTGAGGCTGATCGGCGATTCGCGTTTTAGAACTTGAATTGGGATCACTAATCGAATATTGCACGACAGTGAGTAGGAGATTAGTGCAACCTTATAGGGAACAAGAATTAACAGAATTCGAGATTAGGGTTATGAGACCTAGTAAGTAATTAATCCAATCATCGAATACGTCCTATTGAGCACGACAGTGGATATAGGCGAAATTGGGGGTCCCGGTTGACATTGTAATTGAACTTAGGGAGGAATTCATCATCACTTGGGTACTATACATGATTGGGTAGGTGGATTTGAGACCTTGGATATTTTAATTCCAGATTTTAATACCTTAGCTTTATTTGATTTCTTATTTGAATTGCGATATTACTCTCTCTCCCTCAACCACTTTCCTCGCTTGACCAACGTATCTGATTTCCCGTGGATTAGTCGAATTGGTAGCCCAATCCTTGTGTTCGACCTCGGTAAATTCTTACCGTGTTATTTTATTATTTGCGACGACCTGGTACACTTGCCGGTGACCCAACAACAACTCGAGTATCGTCTCACAAGGACTCTTGGATTGTTGTTAACAGAAAAGTCAGTTCTGGGGGGTTTTAAGATTTGAAATTAAATAAAGAAAACAAAGCAGAAAACTATGCAAACTAGATAATTATCAAATAAGCTAAACGATCAACCTACTGCTTTCGGTTTCCCACTATCATCGATTCATATAATTAAAAGCCCTAAGCGGATTCTAATCCCTTTTCGATTGTAGCATCAATTAACAAGCGAAATTGACACTACGAGACATATGTTCCTAATTCCGAATTAAGCAAACGGATTAAGCCCTTCGTGAATTAAGCAAACACGAATTGAACACATGCAAACTAAGCAAACGCGATTAAGTTTAGGAACACACAATCATCGAAATGAATCAACGCATATTCTATATAATCCTGAATTAAGCAAACAGAACATACAGAACAAATATTGAAAGAGAATAGCAATGAGTTCAGGAATTACAAAACCTCAAGTGGCAAAGTGCAAACCGACATAAAGATATCAATCAAGGAGACTAGTTCTCCATTACAAAAGAAACACAAAAATACTAAACCTAATTCGCAGCCGTCCTATGAAAAGAAAAGAAGAAGAGGAGATCCCCCTGTTTCGACCTAAAAACAGACTATAAATACAGATTCTGGGCTGCGCGTGCTCGCGGGGCGAGACAAGACTCGCGAGGCGAATCTTATGAACAGGTCTTCAGTGTTTGGCTTTCTAGCGAGGCGAGCTGATTATTCGCGAGGCGAGACTTCAAATTCCAATCTGTCACTGGCCGTGACCTTCATCACGAGTAGGCCGTGATGGTCTCTCGTCCTTCAGGGTTGGATTTCTCGCGGGCGAGACAGTGATTCGCGGGGCGAGACAGAGAGAGGTGGCATTTTCGGCACAAAGCAAGGCTTGAGGCTCGCGAGGCGAATAGCTTCTCGCGGGGCGAATACTCCAGAACTGCTTCTCTTTATTAACCTGAAAACCAGAAATAGCAGTAAGTGCTTTATTTGACTCAAAATCAACTAAAATAACCTAAAAATACTTAAACGACTCAAAATGATGCTTGAGGACAATCGAGTCTAATTTGGGTGAAAACGAGATATAATTAGCACAAAACCACAGTCTTTCTAGTTATAAAACTAGACGAGCCAGAGGCTGATCAAAATACCCCAAACTTAAACTTTGCTTGTCCCCAAGCAAACTAAAACTCAAAAAGGACTCAAACTTGGCAAGCTCAAAGGTTCAATCTAATTCGCACCAATTTCATGCAATTCATCAAAACAATTTTCCTTCAATGTTCCCCCCTTTTCAACAATGCAATCCCCACATTCATTTACTTTGAACAATTGAGAATCCCATTATTCATGCAATCAGTAATCTAAGTTGAGGGATCCAAGTTACACACAAAAGGGAGATCACCAAATTCAAACAATCGCCTTCCTCACAAGGGAATTTAGTGTTTCACTCATCGCTCAATTTGTCTAGGCTATCAACATTTCACTCAATTTCACTTTTTAAGAGCACTTCCCATGAATTTGATTTTCATCTCAATCAAGGTTCCCACAAAAACATGCATGCAACATCAAAAGGTCTTTTAAAGGTTGTAATGGGGCCTGGCTAAGGGTAGGATATACAAAGGTACTGGGCTTAAGTCCCTAGGAACTAAGAGAGCATGAAACTTTTTACACTTTGAATTTCCTCTCAAATTCCTTTTTCCATTTATTTTCTTTTATGCTTTGGGTGACTACAGCCTTTTTCTTCTAATACCCTTTTTGACATTTTTGTTCTCTTTTTTTTTCTTTTTTTTTCTTTTTTACTTTTTTTCTCTCTTTTTTTTTTGGCTCCAACCTTTTTATTATTTTTTTTTCTTTTTCTCACCCCAGAATGACATGTCACATCCTTGCAGCCACCCCAAACTTAGTTTCTTACAAACCTTTTCTTGCTAAGCTTCCATGCTCTCCTAATCCTAAGATCGGGTTAACATGGTTTTTCCAGATTTTGGCTCATAACATAGGGTTATCAAGAAACAAGGCTTATCAGGCTCAACGGGGCTAACTAGGGAACATGCATTAGGGATGGTTCTTTTCAGGCCAAGTAGCTAATTCAAAGAAAAATTGCCTAAATCATTTGATGCATGATGCAAACACATATACATGCAAACCATAAAGAGATTCAAGCAAACTCGGGAAAGTGCAACTTGAAAGTGATTCACACAGTGAAAAACATGTTGGAGGCTCAAATCCTCACCTGGACATTTTTGCAAATTGTTTGACCGAGATTCAATCCCTAGTGTGTGCACCCTATCACCTCAAACTTATCATAAATCATGCAATCATAATAGAACATCTCAAAGTTCAATTTTCAATTTCACATGGGGATCAAATTTTCAATTTTTAAAAACCTAGGGGAAAATCATCAATAGTCAACAAATATCATGCAATCAATCTATGCAAAATTCAATCAAATTCCAGCAAGCTTGCCGACACAAGACTCACACACATGCTTTTGAGCTTCTCAAATTATTCAAGAGCTAAAAGAAAACAAAACAAAAACAAAGCAAAGCGAAGCAATTAAAAAGAGTAAGGTTTAGAGGGACTCATGGAGGCGGTTCCACCGGGATCCCATTGCTTGTAACATAAGGCCCAAGTGATAGCCAAAGGACGGAAGCTCATTCCATGGTCCCATAACTTGCAGCCTCGATACGGAAGTGAGCGCTTGACAATTATGGTGACCTCGCCAAGTGCGGCGGACTTGAATGTCTGGAAATTCAATACACAGTTCATCCATCCCATCACATTCAACACATGCATATGAGTTAATTGAATCATCTAATTCCAAAGGTTCTTCATCATCCTCAAGCATGGCGAAGTGGATGTCCTCCATACATCTCTTCCTCTCAATTTCCTTAGTCAAAGGTTCTGATCCTTGAGCTTGCTGCATGGCATTCATCAAAGTGGCAAGCTGTCCAATCTGTGTTTGCAAAGTATTAATGCTAGCATCCGTTCGCTGCTGAAACTGTCCAACCTGTGTTTGCAAAGTATGAATACTAGCATTTGCTTGCTGCTGAAACTAGAGATTTTGTGCAGCCATTTGCTTGACCAAGTCTTCTAATGAAGGTCCAGAAGGTGCAGAAGTGGTCACTTGGGGAGAGCTCTGTGGTGGTGTCGGTGACAACATCAGTTGTTGTTGAGGTGATTCATAGGCTTGTCTAATACCAAATATCTCTCGCTTGATTGATGCAGCTCTGAAGGCAGGAAAGTATCTCTCTAGGAAAAATTTCTTCAAATCAGTCCAGGTTGAAACGGAATTTGGCGCAAGATAGTACAGCTAATCCTTCGCGGCACCTTGAAGTGAGAATGGGAAGGCTCTCATCTTGATGTGGTCTTCCGTCATTCCTTCAGGTCTCAAAAGTGTAGAGCAAACAACCTGGAATTATTTTAGATGCATCTGCGGGTTCTCACCTGCAAGACCACTAAACCTTGGCAACCAGTGTATTAAACTAGAAAAATCAGGATAATATATGCATGACGACTCATAATCAATGTTAGGCATATAGTTTTGCCTATAATTATCCATGGGAAGGTACTAGGATTTGTAACCAGACAAAACAGCCATAACTAATTCAGCAGATTTTTTCAATGCAATTTTTTTTTTAATTTCTGTTAATAACAACAAGAGTCCCCGGCAACGGCGCCAATTTTGACACGCTGTCGCGCACGCGTCAAAAATTGAGCGATTTGTAAAAATATATAGATAGGGAGCGACAACTCGAGTATCGTCTCACAAGGACTCTTGGATTGTTGTTAACAGAAAAGTCAGTTCTGGGGGGTTTTAAGATTTGAAATTAAATAAAGAAAACAAAGCAGAAAACTATGCAAACTAGATAATTATCAAATAAGCTAAATGATCAACCTACTGCTTTCGGTTTCCCACTATCATCGATTCATATAATTCCAAGTCCTAAGCGGATTCTAATCCCTTTTCGATTGTAGCATCAATTAACAAGCGAAATTGACACTACGAGACATATGTTCCTAATTCCGAATTAAGCAAACGGATTAAGCCCTTCGTGAATTAAGCAAACACGAATTGAACACATGCGAACTAAGCAAACGCGATTAAGTTTAGGAACACACAATCATCGAAATGAATCAACACATATTCTATATAATCCTGAATTAAGCAAACAGAACATACAGAACAAATATTGAAAGAGAATAGCAATGAGTTCAGGAATTACAAAACCTCAAGTGGCAGTGCAAACCGATTACAGCAGATCAATCAAGGAGACTAGTTCTCCATTACAAAAGAAACACAAAAATACTAAACCTAATTCGCAGCCGTCCTACGAAAAGAAAAGAAGAAGAGGAGATCCCCCTGTTCTGACCTAAAACAGACTATAAATACAGATTCTGGACTGCGCACGCTCGCGGGGCGAGACAAGACTCGCGAGGCGAATCTTATGAACAGGTCTTCATTGTTTGGCTTTCTCGCGAGGCGAGCTGATTATTCGCGAGGCGAGACTTCAAATTCCAATCTGTCACAGCCGTGACCTTCATCACGAGTAGGCCGTGATGGTCTCTGTCCTTCAGGGTTGGATTTCTCGCGGGGCGAGACAGTGATTCGCGGGGCGAGACAGAGAGGGTGGCATTTCTGGCACAGCAAGGCTTCAGGCTCGCAAGGCGAATAGCTTCTCGCGGGGCGAATACTCCAGAACTGCTTCTCTTTATTAACCTGGAAACGAGAAATAGCAGTAAGTGCTTTATTTGACTCAAAATCAACTAAAATAACCTAACAATACTTAAACGACTCAAAATGATGCTTGAGGACAATCGAGTCTAATTTGGGTGAAAACGAGATATAATTAGCACAAAACCACGGTCTTTCTAGTTATAAAACTAGATGAGCCAGAGGCTGATCAGTCATTCCTTTTTAGAAAATATATTTATCTATCATTTTTATTTTCCTTCCCTTTGAAAAATCTATTTGATTTATTTCTCAGCTTTTCCCCGTCAAATTAATCATTTAAAAAAACATATTTATCTTTCATGACTTGAGATTAGTTTGTCCTCTGCAAACTTACAAAGAAACTTTGGCTAACTGGTCATACCATTTTTTTCAACATTCCAAAATCCAATCTTTAGTTTATTGATAAAGTTGCACTCCCACTATTGATGCCACATTTGAGAACATTAACAATCATTCCTAAGAGTTGTGTTCTTTCCATGCCCTTCATTTTTCTTGTTTCTTCCAATGTGTTCGGACAATTCACTTAATTTCCCAAATTCACTTAATGCTTTACAAATCAAAAGTCGTTTCCCTTTCATTCCCTATCGTTATTTTTATTTTTGTTTTTTGTTTTTTTAATGCATTAGAACACATCGTGTTTAAACACCTTTCTCAAATTCAGACAACTAAAATATGTTTTAGTAACAAAGTTTTTCTACTAACTCACGTTGAAATGATCCAATCAAAATGAAGATATATATATATATATATATATATATATATATATATATATATATCATTTGAGATTTTATTACAAATTCATATACTCATTTAGAAAATTATTCTCGTGGATAGTAAATACTTAAATTATTATCTTCACATTTAAAACATTAACTTCAATATAAAATATTATACATTATACATAATTATATACATCTAGATATACATATAAGTATGTTTTTATGTAACGTTTTCAACCCATAAGATGGTTCAAATTAGAATCATGAAGTCAAATAATAATAATGTTATCAGGGAAGAATTTCTTTCAGCTACTTCCAAATTTTACATTCTTTTTCTTCCCCGCCTAATTCAAATATTTTCACATAACTTTCATTCTAATAGGACCTTTGGGCTCTAGCTTTTGGTGTTTCCCAATAGTTGTGTTCATTTCATTCACTTTCATTCACTTTTCATTCACTTTTTTTTTTTTTACCGAAATAACTAAATATGTTTTAGTAACATATTTTTTCTGTTTGGTTATAGTATCTAAAACAATCATAACTTATACAAAAATTTAAAAGAGTACAAAGTACAAAAAATGTTGATTGATATAATAACTAATAACTATACAATTGTTATAACACATATTTTGAAAAGGTGATCAAATGCTATGTTAATAATACTTATCCAACGTTATCTAGATAAGCAACCCACTTTGATTTCTTAAGTGGACCCTACTCTCGACCTCATTGTGTGACATCAATTTAAGCAATCCATTCATTTTTTACTACAACGATGCATCATTAATGCTTTGTTTGGTATGGAAGAGAAATTGAGAAGAGAGAAGATGGAAAAAGAGAATGTGAGAAGAGAGAAGATGGTTAAAATAGTGAATTTTAAGATTTATTTGATATGAGAGAAATATGTAAGAAAATGAAAAGGAAGAAGTTGAGAGAATTTTTTTAAAAAGATGATGATGAATATGCAAAATGACATAAGTACCACTAATTAAAAAAGTAACATATTATTTGTATTATATATATATATATATATATATATATATATATTTAAAAAGTAATATATAATTTTTATTTCATATTTTATAATTGAATATATTATACAAATAATGTTATTTATAATAAATATTAATAATAATGTTATCAGGTAAGAATTTCTTTCAGCTACTTCCAAACTTTACATTATTTTTCTTCCCCGCCTAATTCAAATCTCTTCGCATAACTTTCATTCTAATAGGGCCTTTGGGCTCTAGCTTTTGGTGTGATAAAGAAGTTGAGAGAAATTTTTTAAAAAGAAGATGATGAATATACAAAATGTCATTAGTACCCCTAATTAAAAAAGTAACATATTATTTGTATTTTTTATATATATATATTTAAAAAGTAATATATAATTTTTATTTTATATTTTATAATTAAATATATTATAAAAATAATTTTATTTATAATAAATATTATTTTTATTTCCCACCCTTTTTACCTATTCCCCACTCCCCTTCATAACATCACCCTCCCCACCTACCCTAAACCATTATAACACCCCTTACCTACTTTATAAAATATATATAAATTATAAGAAGTAACTAATAAAATAATACCAAAAAATCTATAACTTGCCAAGTGGATGTACAGTAAAAATAGCTATCCACCTTTTATATTAGTATAGATAAAATAAAATATCATAATTTTAATATCTCAAGATATATTTAAGGACTAGTTTCACTATCTAGATTTATATTTAGGATGCTGAAAAACAATAGAGAATATATTTCTATCTATTTTTTTATATAAAAATCATAGGCTAAAATGCATTTTTCCTCCCCATGTTTTTTTAATTTGGCGAAATTTTCCCCCCATTTTATTTTGAGCGATTTTGGTGCTCCTATTTTTGCAATTGTGTAAAATATCCCTCTGTTAAATTGCCGTTAAAAACTTATGGATATTGAAGATGTTGCATATGTATGGACAGACCCAAACGTGTCCCTTGTAGTCCCTCCACATATCCCTTTTTTTCTTCATTCTCTCTTCCTTCACCATCGGCAGGAGGCATAAGGTTCTACCGAGGAAGTAAATCTTCCTTCATATTGAGATCGTTAGATTTCATATCATTAAACATTAATACTTGAGCAATGCTAGCATCACACTCTTCATTACACTTCTATTAACACACCCTTTATTATTGAGTGAATTTCATGTGGGATCATATGTTTGGTGGGTCTCACATGAAATCCACCCAATAATATAGTGTGTTGAAGAGGAGTGTGATAAAGTGTGTGTTCTTAGCATTTTTGTTAATACTTTGTAGATTTTTTTTATAATAACTTAAATTGGATGTTGATTCTGCCTTACTTAATATTCGGGAAAAGGGACTAACATGGTGTTGGGAGAGTCGGTAACGTGTCTCTCTCCAAGGAAAAAGAACTCGGGTTCTATCCCTGGAGTCACCCATTTGGTAGTGATTACGATCTCGTGTATAAAAAATTGGACGTCCCACTGCCGACTCAGGGATTAGTCTCATAGCTTGTCCAAATGATCTAAGCTTGTGGGATACCCTGGGATGTCCACTAGGGAGCCAAAGACCCTAATTACGGTGTGTTAGGAAAAAAAATTCGGGAACGAGACTTGGTTCTCTACTCTTTTGGCAATGATGTAAATAAATTCATAAAAATTATTTCTTTGGCAATAATTCTCAATATGGTATCAGAAGACTTCATATTGTGAGGGGATCGACAATAAATTGGATGGTTACAATGTAGTAGAGAACCAACGGAGTGGAGAGAAGATAAGTATTAAAGGAAGGTAAGAAGCTTAGTTCAGGTGGCTACACGAGATAGGATGTTGGGATTATAGTCTTTGTATTATTATTATTTTTTTGACAAAAATATTATTTTATTTTTAGTTATATTATAATAATACTTTTATACTATTTAAGTAATTTATATTTTTTTCCAACTAAGCGAGCCATTTGGGTGTCAGGTGGCTAGATGTATGTCACATCATCAGCTTATGTTAATTTTTGGATGACAACTTGACAGAGGGGCCATTTTTGCATGATTGAGAACATAAGCCGACTAAAATCGCTCAAAAAACATTAGCGGGGGGGGGGGGGGGGGGGGGGGTGGGGGGGATTTAAACAAATTTAAAAGGATGGGGGACGAAAAGTGCATTTTCACCAAAATCATATTTATATGTCATTTTATTTTTATTATATTATTTGTATTATATCATTTTATTTAATAAAAATAATTAAAAACTAAAATTAAACAAAATAACTTTTCTAAAAGTGAATCTGTAGTAATTTTTCTATTTTATTGTTAAAAATAATTTTGATCTAATAAAGTGTTGTTTGGGTCGTGTCATTCAAATTGACTTTTAAATATATAATTATCAAAATTGTCCTTGATGAGTATGAAAAGTGATTTTTTAAGATAATGTGATAAAAGTAGCTGTTGAAAAAATCAAACTGAGTTTTTGAGTTTTTATTTTGTCTAATGGAAGGCTCATATAGTAGACTTACAATTATCACAATTCATGTCTTACAACTTAACCTACTGATTTCTTGTTTGGTACCATATATAAGAGAAAAAGTTGAGATTGGTACAAATCCAGTACGCAACACATTTTGGGTTTGTACTTATAGTCTAATGAGTGTGAGTTTGCCTGGTTTAACTTGGGATAAGATTGATTCCAAAAAAAAAACTTGGGATTAGATTACAGGTTCGCTGAAAGCAAATTGATATTTTAGAATCTCCCTCAATCCCACTGTTAGGATATATAATAAAATGTATGGTTTAGTTACAAAAGCAGTTAGATATGGTTGGATTCAGTTAGCAAATAGTTGTAAAATTGGACAGCTAGCTACTCTAGCTCATCATGTATAAATATTGTAAACACACCACATTATCAATCAAGAAAATCACTTGTGCATTTCTAATATGGTATCAGCAGTAATTCTCTCTTCCGCATCTCTCAAACTGACATCCTGGTGAAAATCCAGGTATGGTGCTGATTTCTCCACCATTGAATGGATCGAATTATTACTCATGGAGCAAAGGAATGCGACGAGCTCTTGTATCAAAGAACAAATTGAAGTTTATCAATGGAGTTTTACCAATTCCGAGTGAGAGTGATCATGAATTCGAGGCATGGGATCGATGCAATAGCACTGTCATTTCTTGGATCAATCGAACCCTAGATCCTCCAATTGCTCAAACTGTAGTTGATATTGATAATGCCAAGGTGCTCTGGGATGAACTTCATGATCGATTCACCAAAGGAAATGCTTATCGATTATCAAGTCTTCTTGAAGAAGTACACTCGATCAAGCAAGGTGATAAATTTGTTTGACTTTTTTTACTGATTTAAAGACTGTTTGGCAAAATTTGGAAGTTCAACGCCCTCTTCCAAATTGTCATTTTTGCAAAAACTCAGTTTACTGCTAACATAAAGACCATCAGATCTGATAATGGGGCAAAGTTCCTTTATCCTGATCTGTTTGGCAATTTTGGAATCATACACCAAACATCATGCATTGAGACTCCACAACAAAACTCTATAGTGGAAAGGAAGCATCACCATATTCTCAATGTGGCAAGAAGCCTTTTGTTTCTTGCCAAATTACCAAAATGTTTTTGGTCATATGCTGTAACTTATGCTATTCATCTCATTAATAGATTACCGTCATCATCCTTAAACAACAAAACACCATTTGAGTTACTGCACAATCAGCCCCCAACCCTCATTGATCTAAAAGTCTTTGGCTCCTTATGTTTTGCATCCACTTTGGAACAACAAAGAACAAAACTTGACCCGAGATCAATGAAATGTATTTTTCTTAGTTTCAAATTTGGCACTAAAGGCTATGTGCGGTATGATCTCCACACTAGAGAGTTGTTTTGTCTCGCAATGTAATCTTTCATGAACACATTTTCCCATATCAAGCCTCATCACCACCTCAACCAACAGAAACCACACCAAACTTAGACGTCTCTTTCAATTTCCTTCATGAACCTATCCCTCTAACCATCACTCCTAATTGGCCTCCATCACCCTCTCCTATACCCTCTTCACCCATCACCACCACCAATTCCCAAAATCCTGATAACAATCCTCCACTTAGAAGATCCACCAGAACCAAAACAGCTCCCACCTATCTGCAGGACTTCCACTACCAGCATCTCCACTCAGCAAGTATCAATCATTCTTCAAATTCTGGTAACACTTCTCATCCCTTATCCTCTGTCATTTCCTATAATTTTCTTTCCCCATCTCATCTCAAATATACACTATCCATTTCCACTAATTCCGAACCTAGTTCATATGCTGAAGCTATTAAGTCTACTGATTGGATTAATGCAATGAATGCTGAACTGAGTGCTCTTGAAGCTAACAATACATGGCAGCTAACTGATTTACCACAAGGAAAAGTTCCAATTGGTTGTAGGTGGGTCTACCGCATCAAATACAAAGTTGATGGCTCCATTGAACGATACAAAGCAAGGCTTGTGGCCAAAGGGTACACACAACAAGAGGGTGTGGACTTCTTTTATACCTTCTCACCTGTTGCCAAGGTCACTACTATCCGGTTGTTACTTGCCATAGCTGCAACTCAACGCTGGCACTTGAAGTAGTTAGATGTTGATAATGCATTTCTTCATAGGGATCTTTATGAAGAGGTGTACATGGAACTCCCCCTTGGCCTTGACCCTTGCAAGCCGAATCAAGTTTTTAGATTAACAAAGTCCCTTTATGGACTCAGGCAAGCCAGCCGCCAATGGTTTACCAAGCTCTCTTCTGCCTTGATCGCGGTTGGATTCACACATTCTCAACATGATCACTCTCTGTTCATTAAGAAGCAAGACAGCTCCTTCACAGCCTTGCTGATTTTTGTTGATGATTTGATTTTAGCAGGAAATTCCATTGAAGAAATCAACTCAGTAAAGCGGTTTCTTCACAATAATTTTCAGATCAAAGACTTGGGTGATCTCAAATACTTTTTAGGCCTTGAAGTTTCACGTTCCAAACTTGGCATCCATTTATGCCAACGAAAATATGCCCCTGACATTCTTTCTGGCACTGGAATGTTAGCATCCAAACCGGTTATCACTCCAATGATCAAAGACACTAAATTGCTCTACAACTCAGATGCCCCACCCCATGATCCCACTGCCTATAGGCGCCTAATTGGATGTCTTCTATACTTGAGAACTACAAGACTGGACATAACATTTGCACTGCAACAACTTAGTCAATTCATGCAACATCCTACTACTTGTCACTTTTAGGCAGCAATGAGAATACAAAGATACATTAAGAAAGCTCCTACACAAGTCCTGCTCTTTCCTTCCGATTCATCACTACAGCTAAAAGCCTTTAATGATTTTGACTGGGCTTCCTGTTCCTCAACCCGCAAATCTGTAACTGGATTTTGTGTATTTCTTGGTGTATCTCTCATTTCTTGGCATTCCAAGAAGCAAACTAATGTGTCCTGTTCCTCCTCCGAGGCTGAGAACCGTGCACTTGCCTCCACCACATGTGAAATACAGTGGTCAAGGTATCTAAATGTTCCTCTCATTGAACCAGCTCTCCTATATATTGTGATAGTCAATCCGCCATGCACATTGCTTCCAACCCAAGCTTCCATGAGCGAACCAAGCATATTGACATAGATTGTCACATTGTCCATGAGAAGCTCTAAGCTCAACTGTACCATCTTCTTCCGGTTCCCTCTGCAAGTCAACTAGCTGATTGCTTCACAAAACCACTCGAGCCTACTCTATTTTCTGGTTTTCTTTCCAAGATGGGAGTCCTTAACATCCACTCTCTGTAACACCCCGACTTTCCGTTGTTTTCTAATATCAGAAATTTATATAATTATGTTTATATTTTTATCTGAGAATTAGAAAATTATTTTAATTATTCCAAAGACATAGTTATACTCTACTTGACAGTAGAGAGTTACGGTTAAAATTTAGGTTGAAAAGTTAGGTGGAACCTGGTCTGTGAATTTCACTGACAGTATAATTATACTGCTCAAATGACCTAATTTTGACTCGTGAATGAAACACTTAAGGTTTTTATGAAGTTTCCAACTTCTTTGGCTATTTTAAAACTTTTCACTTAAAAAGTGAGATAATATAAATTATGCGGGCGTTATACGAAATTGGGTAAACGATGAGCTGAAAACGGGATATACGGGACCCGCTAACGGATAAATTGGATGTCAAATCATGATGAGTCACAAGAGGTGAGTCATGGGATGACTACCCTTAGTCATGATTACATTTTAGGAGGAAAAGACTAAATTACCCTTTATGTTGGTTTTATTTACAAATTTGCCAATGTACAAGATTACTATTTTACCCCTCAAAATTGGCACTTTGGAACCAAATTCCCTTCAAACCCCATGGACCAAGCACTCCATGAAGCCATCCTCACTTCTATAAAAGGCTGGAGTCATCATCTTCACCAAACTTTGCCATTTCCACCATTAAACCCTAAGTTGCCAAAGCTTGATTTTGTGAAGGAGGTAGGAGATTTCTTGCTCATTTCTCAATTCCAAGAGTTATATCATGCTCTCCTCACTTGATTATCATCATGTTCTTCATTTACATTCATGATTTAAAGCCTTAATCATCTTTTCCAATTTCTGGATCTAGAACTTTGAAAAATCATAGTAAATCAAAGAAAAATCCAAAAAATGTGAAACCAATTTCTATGATCCTATTATCCTCTCTATATTCGAGATCCAAGAGTTTGCATAAAAATAAATTTTCGTGCCTAGATAACCCAAAGAGGCCGAACCTATGTCTTGGTGGGGGGGTGGGGGGGGGGGGGGGGGGGGGGGGGATTGTGTTCATTTTCTTTACATGATTCAATCTTATGAGTTATGTATTGGATCTATGTTGTTTGAAATGAATCAAGGTCTCTAAGATAATTTAGTTGTCATGGCTGAAATTTAATTGTTTGAGGATTGGAAGATTTAATTTCAATCTTTGTACAATGATCATTGATTTAGGGTTTTAAGTAACTAGGAATCATTAATTCAAGAGTTTAGAAATTTTAGAGATTTCTAACCCCCAAAGTCAGCCCTAGGCCGAAACCAACATATAGGATTATAGGTTTGATTAAGTTGTTTGTTTGTTAATTGATTGTTGTGTTTAATGAAGGATAAGCTAGATTATCGTGTACGTGCGTTGACAGTTTCCGGATTCATGACAAAGTTTTAAATCGGAAGCTAAGTTCTTCGAGAGGAAAGAGGGGAATTCCTAAGGGATTTTCGGATGGCTACATGCTACCTGTTGTTGGTCTGTATTTTATCTGTGGTTGTGGATTTTTTGTGTAATTTGTTTTAAGTTGTGTTATTTATAACTGTGTTTATTTATTTGCGGTTCAGTGTTTCTTTACAATTAAATGTTATAATGTTGTGATGCATGATCTATCTGGAAATAATTATTATGATGTTGTTGATTGTGGTTTGAGAAGCCTGACATTGGTCAGTTCTCAATTAATTAAATGAGATAAAAGTTTTAAGAAGCTTCATGAGTAATATTCAGTATTTAATTGAGAGATATTGGAATATAATATTATTTAAATAATTATTGGAGAAAATAAGAAATTTTCAAAAATATTATTATTTTAATGGTTTATTAGTGTAAAAGTAAACTATGAGCCACAGTAAGGACGGAACCGTGAAATTATTTTTGTACTTCTAATTTTTAGGTAAGAAATTCCGTAATATTATAAGAAGTTATTTTATGAAATTAATCTTTGAAAATAACTTAATCATGAATTTAGAAAATTATTTAAAGAGAAAAATATCAAATTTTGACTTAAAAGTATTTTAAAACGCTAGATGGCAATTAGTTCTGAAAACACGATTACATAAAAGATTTTAGTATCAGATGATTTTTTTTCAAGATTTTTCCCTTTGAGATGATTTTTTTTTAAGAATCAAATTTTACGCAAACAGTGTAGACAGTGAGTTGGAACTTAGTAATCGAGATGTAGGGGAAATAGTGTTTTTGCGGTGTTTTGGGATTTGTGTCTTAATTTTGGGGTAATTTTGGACTGCGTGTCCTTATTTCGAGGTAAATAGTATTATTCAAAGTGAATACTGTTTTCTATTACCACGAACCTAAGCCCGAGGCATCGGTCTAGGGGTTTTGTGATTGAGCACTCATACTTGATGTTGTTTGTAGTGTAAAACCCATGGATAAACTATTTGCCTTATTATGAATGTCTATGTTGTTATAAATTGGTATATGTGTATATGTTTTCTTTTGTGTCACGCATGTAGTTATCACGTTAAATCAATATATTGGTTTCTCACTGTTACATGTTCTATTTCTGGTTTCTCTACTTGGGTATATATGTATATTCGAATCCAGATGAATCGCTCAAGGAATATGACTTCTACAAGAAGAAGAAGGCTGTTTAGTTCAAATCATGATGATGCTGTTTACTACTTGCATAGTGTCTGTTAGTTCCGACCAGCTTAGGTTTTGAGTTATATTATGTTTTGGAAGAACCTATATTTAGTAAGGTCTTGTTGTGTAAACAATTATGATGCGGTACAGAAGTGTGTTATATTTATATATCACCATATTTGATGTTGTTTACGTTGTTGTTGGATTGGTCGAAAAGAAAATAAAAAGGAACAAATTTTATCACCATTTTGAGGAATATTAATAACTTAAGAAAATATTATTTTCCGAAAGCAACCAGTGAATTAAAGTTTTATTTTCCGCAATGAGTTAACCATGTAATGACCCAGGGAGGGTGATACATTAGTGGTATCAGAGCTGGTCGAGTCTTTTGGGAATGTTGTGGAATAGGTATGTTGTGTTGACGTTGTGTTTTCTATGAATTATGTTTTGTTTGAATTACTTCTTAGAAGTAATGTGTGTTAATACACTAATGAGCGTTTCATTTCCTGGGTGCGGTCTAACTGATTTTGTTCGACAGGTCAGTTATGGAACTCGCATCAGAAGCT
This sequence comes from Sophora flavescens, assembly GCA_030762895.1. Classification (NCBI taxonomy): domain Eukaryota; kingdom Viridiplantae; phylum Streptophyta; class Magnoliopsida; order Fabales; family Fabaceae; genus Sophora; species Sophora flavescens. Next base: position 10,525,673 of record JAUPTC010000012.1, read on the forward strand.
GGACGTGGACGAGGACGTGGACGCGGTCGTGGACGTGGTCGACGAGGTGGTCCCGTTGGTGGCCGGGGCAACATGGATGAGAACTATGAAGAAGGAGTGAACTATGCCGCTCAGGCTATGGACAATGTGGAAGCAGCTATCGTACATCAAACTGCTACAATGGCTGCCCAGAACCAACAGGAGCAGGCTCAAGCTGAGCAGGCAGCTGAAGGCAAAAATCTAACCGCTTTTCGACGTTAAGATCCATCACAGTTTCATGGAGAAGTGGATCCTGTGAAAGCTGACTTATGGATTCAGGAGTTAGAGAAAATTTATAAGCTAATTCGCAGTCCTGAAGGAGTGAAGGTATCGTATGCCACTTTTCTGTTGGAAGGCGATGCTGAGTATTGGTGGAAGGGCACCGAACAGCTGCTGGAAGCAGAGAATCAGGAGATTACTTGGGAAGTATTTCGAACCATCTTCTTAAACAAGTATTTTCCTCAAAGTGCACGAGCTAAGAAGGAGCAAGAATTTCTGCAACTTCAGTAGAGGGATTTAACTGTTGGAGAGTACGCAACGAGGTTTGAATCACTTGCCAAGTATTTTCGCTTTTTCCAGAACAACCCAAACGAAGATTGGAAGTGCGAGCGTTTTCAAAAAGGATTACGTTTCGAGATTAAGGAATCGGTACTACCATTAGAAATTCAGAATTTCCAAGCCTTAGTCGACAAGTGTAGAAAAATAGAGCTAATGAGGAAGGAAAAGGACAACAAAGGAATCAGTAGGAGGACCTGGGATAGGTCAAAGGGTCAATTCCAGAACCAAAGGGGAAGACGAGCACATAATGAACCTTATTTCCGACCACCGGGAAATAATCAGAATCAACAACAATATCATCCTAATTTTGTTGCATCGGGAAGTGGAGGCCAGAAGAATCAAAACCAAGGCCAGGTTAGAAAATGTTACAATTTTGGTGATCCGAAACATATGGCTAATACATGCCATTTGAAAGGAACTAAGTGTTACAACTGTGGTCAGGTATCTCAAGGGAGTGCAATGCTCCAAGGCGCGGACCTCTTTGTCAATAACACCGGCACTAATAAACCGTTGACTATGGGCAAAGTTTATAATGTGAAGGGAGCTAAGACTTCATACTACGACGGTAATATTTTAACTATACTTTAAATCGGACTCAACGCATTCTTTCATTTTGATAGAATGTATGAAATATTTGAGGTAGTCTATTTCTTCTTTGTCACATGATGTGATGTTTTAGACTTCAATTATTCAACCAGTTATTTTGAAATTCTATTCTATATGTCTGAACTATCCTGTTGTTATTCGGAATGGACATTTTCTTGATAAAAAGAAGTTTCTCGATGAGACATAGTCTAGTCACTTTTACGTTTGGTGGAAGTGATCCAGTATGAATTCTTGTCGGACTAATATCCTTTTAAAATTGTTGTTTCGTAATGTTCTTGTGAGAGAAGTAGCTATCTTAGATTTATGTTAGTAAATGTGTACCGATCATACATTTTTACATATACGAACCTATTAGAGAATCTTTTTATGCACAGGACATTCTATATTCGTTTCAAAGTGATAAAATTCTTCTATATACTTTCTTGTGAAAGTAAAGGATTGGGGATTGAGAAACCCTGTCGAGCTTCGTGTCACAAAATTTTAAGGACGATTTTTTTTTTAAGAGGGGTAGTCTGTAACACCCCGACTTTCCGCTGTTTTATAATATCAGAAATTTATATAATTATGTTTATATTTTTATCTGAGACTTAGAAAATTATTTTAATTATTCTGAAACCATAGTTATACTCTACTTGACAGTAGAGAGTTACAGTTAAAATTTACGTTGAAAAATCAGGCAGAACCCGGTTTGTGAATTTCACTGGCAGTATAATTATACTGCTCAAATGACCTAATTTTGACTCATGAACGAAACACTTAAGGTTTTTATGAAGTTTCCAACTTCTTTGGCTATTTTAAAAATTTTCACTTAAAAAGTGAAATAATACATATTATGCGGGCGTTATACGAAATCGGGTAAAAGACGGAGCTGAAAACGGGATTTGCGGGACCCACTAACTGATAAATAGGATGTCAAATCATGATGAGTCACAAGAGGTGAGTCATGGGATGACTACCCTTAGTCATGATTACATTTTAGGAGGAAAAGACTAAATTACCCTTTATGTTGGTTTTATTTACAAATTTGCCATTGTACAAGATTACTATTTTACCCCTCAAAATTTTCACTTTGGACCCAAATGCCCTTCAAACCCCACGGCCCAAGCACTCCATGAAGCCATCCTCACTTCTATAAAAGGCTGGAGTCATCATCTACACCAAACTTTGCCATTTCCACCATTAAACCCTAAGTTGCCATAGCTTGATTTTGTGAAGGAGGTAGGAGATTTCTTGCTAATTTCTCAATTCCAAGAGTTATATCATGCTCTCCTCACTTGATTATCATCATGTTCTTCATTTACTTTCATGATTTAAAGACTTAATCATCTTTTCCAATTTATAGATCTAGAACTTTGAAAAATCATAGTAAATCATAGAAAAATCCAAAAAATGTGAAACCAATTTCTATGATCCTATTATCCTCTCTATATTCGAGATCCAAGAGTGTGCATAAAAATAAATTTTCGTGACTAGTTAACCTAAAGAGGCCGAACCTGGGGGGTGGATTTTGGTCATTTTCTTTACATGATTCAATCTTATTAGTTATGTAGGTATTGGATCTATGTTGTTTGAAATGAATCAAGGTCTCTACGCTAATTTAGTTGTCATGGCTGAAATTTAATTTTTTGAGGATTGGAAGATTTAATTTCAATCTTTGTACAATGATCATTGATTTAGGGTTTTAAGTAACTAGGAATCATTAATCCAAGAGTTTAGAAATTTTGGAGATTTCTAACCCCCAAAGTCAGCCCTAGGCTGAAACCAACATATAGGATTATAGGTTTGATTAAGTTGTTTGTTTGTTAATTGATTGTTGTGTTTAATGAAGGATAAGCTAGATTATCGTGTACGTGCGTTGACAGTTTCCGGATTCACGAAAATTAAACATATCAAAATGACCTTTAGGTGAGTTTCGAACCGTGACCAAATGAATACCAGGCCTAGGTTTTACCATTGAAGTACCAAGGCATCAAATCTTGCAAGCTAACAATCGTTAATTGTATTTAACACTTAATATCATGTAACCTTCCAAACATTTATTTTGGAAATATCTCACATGGTCCATGTGTGAATATTCTAATGTTGTTACCGTAAACTTCTTTTCACTACTAAACCTTCTTCAAACTGCTCTTTGAATAGAGACCAACAGTTAGTGCATGTTTGGAAACTAGGTGAGTTTGATCAGAATTACTTTTTTGGAGAAGCAAAAGCTATAAATAGTAGCTTAATGGTGTGTGAACCTAATCAGAATCAAATCGGCAAATCCAAGCTCTAATGTCTAACCCATCCGATCCAACAAAAAAGTGGAAATTTTCTTAATTTGTTCCATGAAAATAATATAAAATAATATATATCGATTTAGCCACGAAAAAAACCAGGATCATATTAGCATTATCCATAAACCAATGTTGGAAATGAAAATAGTTATCCACATGAATTCTTTAATCATCAGCCAGCCTAATTATAAAAGGATTAGGCTCTAAACTGCAATATGTTATAGGAAAAAGTATGTGTATCTTAGTATGTCATTGAAAAAATTGAAGAAAATGTGTATTAAAAATGTGTTTATTCGATATTTTTCCTTATATTAATACTTGTTTAAGAAAAGAAGAAAAGGAAAAAATATGTATCGAAAAGTATATTTCTTTTATTTTATTACTTAAAAAAAGTGGTGTAGAAATAATATGCAAATAACATTACTCATGCTGATTTTACTTCAACTTTTCATACTTTACAAAGGGATGTCCTCTCACTGTCTCACATTTATCATTCACATTAGAGATGCATGCTAGTCAATGAAGCACTTGGCAGGGACTCTAACTTTTAAATGTTATGTTAGCATTATTAGAAGACTTTATCGCCTAATATGACATCATTTTACTTTGAATAATTCTTATAATGATATATATAGTGATGTTAGATAATAATTAAGAAGGATAATTTATACTTCTATTTCACCAGTGCTTCAAAGAGTGAAGTATCCAATTGTGAACTACTGCTACGTCGGTGCTTACAATTTATAATTAGATCGCATTATCTTTCTGTCAATAGACTTTCCTGAAAAATTCTTAGGTAGCACTGCCCACCACATCACCTCTTAGGTTTTTAATCTACTTTAGTAGTGATAAAAATAGTTTTTTAGAGATTAATATATATTTTTAACATGAATGTCACACCTTTACACAATTTTTTTTTGGTTAGAAAATTTATTTCTAACCTTTACACATATTTAATATTAGATAAAATACATATGATAAGCCATGACAAACCAAGAATTACTCAGTCTCGTAGCTATTATCTTTGGAATGGTAATCTTTCCTGTCCATTATCATGTTTTTCTTTGTGGGAAATAAAGGAATAGCTAGTGGTGAAGCCAAACCTAATCTGGTGCTTGTCCATTAAGATATGAATTATTGGGCAACTTAGCAGAAGCTAGATTTTCCACCAGGTTGGTAGCTGTGCTGATTGCCAAAAGTGGTTGTGTAGAAGTATTTCCAAACATAGGCATGAAAGGAGCATGAGACATAGGCATATGTGGATGGCATCGTCAAGAATTAAAGATTTGTCCTCCTAATTAAGACATACAAGACAAAAGTACTATAGAATTAAAACAAGTGCAAGAAGGATTAACTACAGAAAAGTTATGTGTGCAAAGAAATAATTAAAGAAAATAATTTTTACATATATGCAGCAAGCATACCTTCTTGCAATTAGGTATGAGCTCTCTCAATACAAGCATCTTCTTGTTAATCTTACTCTTATCTCTTCACTTCTGCAAACATACACAACAAAGAGGTAGACATTATTATTTAATCTCTTTTAACTCTTCTTTATCATCTCCTAATTAATCTTTCCTTAACCTTTCATTTAAATTATGAATCTCTGCGTCTATGCTTCTCATGACTCTGATGCGGGAACCCTTCCATGCAGGCTTTTCCTTCACCGCATCTTCTTGTTCTTCAGCATTCTGCACACAGTTTAATCCGGGTTCCTGACAATCATGGTAACCACCAAGGGAGGAGGAGGAAAAAGGTGAATTACACTCCAAAGGGCTCCACTTACATCACTCGAATATGTTGAGTAGTCATCAGTGTCTTCATGTTTACTTCTAAAAAAGTTTGTGTTGTTTGATGCTCCAAATGAGCATATAGAAGAAGAATCTAGCAAGGGTTCATTACAAGAGTTAGTATCATCTTTTCCTATTTCTCTAAGTCCCACTGAACTTGTTGTTTGGTTATAATATTGTGCACGAGATCCATGAAGTGCATTTTTATGACCAACAGCTTCAAAGTACTCGTTAGGAAGTGGTTTTTAACTTCTTGCAACAAAGGATACCAGGTTTGATGTGTCATAACTAAAATAAAATCACTCACTTTAACTAGGCACTAAAAGAAGAAAAAGAGAGAAACACATAACGTGCTTGAATGTGAAAAGAAAAAAAATATATAATAACTTACAAGGAGGGTAGATGGGAGGAGCTTCTTGTCATCCCTGCTTGGGTGGACTCAGCCATTTTTTCAGCCATTGAATAATTATATGATCTTCCAAAAGAATCTCAAGTTTTCACAGAAGCTAAACCGTGTGCAACACTTGCTTGACGTATATTGTAAAACTTGTTAAACCTTAAAACAAGTGCTTGTAGTATGCAGATGGAGAGAGGATCTAAGTTGTTACGTGTATGGAAGTTCTAGGAACTGACAATATAATAACACATGTGGAAATCCTCATTGCTCAGATGACTCATATATACTAGTCGAGGTAGCTTGTTGGCATTACTTGTAACACCCTAGTTTTTACACATATGATTAATTAGATTACTCTCTTCAAATTATTTTATTGGGTGCGTTAGCACTGACTTATTCAGTGAATGCATGCTTACTAGATAATAATTTACGTTATTGTCACTATTATTACCAGTACAGAAAAATGTTTTAAAAAAATGATTAAGAGAAAAGCATTTTCATATTTTCATTCTATTTAATTTTAGATTTGAAAACAAACTGGTTTAGAATTAATCGGAGACTAATTTTGGATCATTGATTTTCTTGGTAGATCAATTTAACTATCAATCTTTACTCTATTTTGATTTTTTTAAAGTATATATTTATCACTCATTATTTTTAGATCTAATGAGTAATATTATTTCCTTTTTTCTAAACTCAATCTCAACCACTTATTTGGTACCTAATCACTAAGTACTTGAAAAACAAATAAATAAAACCCCAAGTCCTTCCTTTCCCTGTACGCGACAGAACCCCTCCTTCTTTTTTTATTTTCTCTTTCCTTTCTTCTTCTTCTTCCTCCCTCCAACTCCATCTCCTCCTCCCTTGCTACTCTGAAACCTCACTGTGCCCACCACCACTAGACCGACGCCAGAGCCGCACGGCCGTCGCGTTCCGTCCGCCCCTCTCTGCTCGCGTTCCTGCACGCGACTTCGGAGCAACTCGCGCCCGGTTCCATCATTTTCCCTAGCGCCGCCCTCTGCCGCCGCAGTAAGGACCTTCTGATCACTGTCCATGGTGGTCTTCCACCATATCTTAGGGTATAAACCTTCTTTTCCTCCTTACATGAAGTTCACTCTTGCTTTTTGTTCATGGGTGTCTCAGAACCGCGTCACAGTCGTGCCGCCGCCTGCCGCTGCGCCAGTTGGCCTTCCAACCACCATGTTCTCTTCTCTTCACCTTGGGTAAGTGTTTTACCCTCTAATCTCTTCTAGATTGAAAATCCCCAAATCTGATTTTGAAACCCTAACCCTAACATTTTGATTTCCGCTTTAGACTTTGAAATTAAATGTGTATTCATGAAATTGAGACTACAAATTGATGTTTTATTAAACTAATTTCATGATTCTAGGATTAGAATGAGTTTTCCCCAATTTAGGATATGAACCCTAAAACCCCAATTCGATTTTTATTGAAATTGGTTATGTTTGGTAAAATTAAGTATGCATTTATGAAATTAGGACTTTTAGTTGATGATTTCTAAGTTCATTTTCATGATCCTTTAATCAAAACAAAGTTTCCTCAAAGGGTATTGTGAAGCTTAAGCTCCAAACATGATTTTCTTTGAAAATGACCTTGTTTGGTAATAAGATTAAGTGTTTAGATCAAATTAGAATGTGTGTTTGATCATGTGTAATTGATTTCTTGATTTTTGGTTGTTGCGCATTGTTGGATTCCCTCTCTAAGACGTTTGACATGGCTATGCTTGCTTGATGGAGTAGATAGTTACACTCTTGGAGCTAACGTGAGCATTAAGACGAGAATCCTTTACTTGTCTTCAAAGGTAAGGGGAGCATGCCTAGGGATATTCAATAACTATATGCATGTGTGTGTGTGTTTAATTAAGTGTTGTGAATATTATTGTGATATTGAGCCAATACTTGAATAACTTGTTTACTTGAACTATTGTGGTTATTACTTGAAGTTGAACATTACTTGCTTTAAAGTGTTATGAATTATATATATATATATATGTGATAAACTGTCATTAACTGTGATATTATTATTGTTGTGAATATATTACTGTTGATTGAAGTTTGAGAAGCCGGACTTGAGTCTGTGCTCAATGACTATAAGGATTAAAAGCCTTAATAAGCCTTGAATAGAACTTTGAAAGTTTTGGGTTCATTTATAAAAGTTCCTTCTTTAAAGTGCTCACTTCAGAAGAATAAGATCTTTGTTTTTAGAAAAATGTTGAAGTGATTTTAAGTTGAAGGAAACTACCTTTTTATGATCAAAAGTTTTGTACAAGAGAAAACCTTTTCGAACTGTATGTTTTATGAAGGAAAAACCCTTTGAAAATATTTGACTTTATTCCATCAAGGAATTTAAAAAACAAACGAATTTCCTAAATGTTTAGAAAATATTTTGTAAAGGAAAAGGATTTTCTCCTAAATGATTGGGAAACGTTTCGGTTACTTGGATAAGTGACCGAGGTTTTGTTTTGGATTTGATTTTCACCGAGCGAAAACTAAGCACATGTGAATTGAATCTAGTTCGCGAGACGTCGCTTCTAGTATTCTGTAATATGCACGTTGATCCTTGATCCGTGTCATGTTGTTGTGCACTAGTGCAATAAGTGCTTTTTACGTCAGTTAAAATTGATTTTTTACGTCAGAATACCGACTGACGTAAATACAGCTGACGTTAATAGTTAATATTTTAACGTCAGTTGGGAACTGACGTTAAATATAACACTATTAACATCAGTTCCTTAACAAAACCGACGTTAATTTTGTAAGCATTAACGTCGGTTTGTTAAACAACTGACGTTAAACTAAAACTATTAACGTCAGTTCTTTAATACAACGGACGTTGATTTTGTTAAAACTAACGTCAGTTGTTATAAGGAACTGACGTTAAAGGTTTAATTTTAACGTCAGCTGTTTATTACAACTGACGTTAATAGTGTACTGTATATTTTATAAAATACTATTAACGTCAGTTGTTTGATACAACTGACGTTAATAGGTTTTTTTTTTTAAAATTCAGTTTTAAAATATCACTCCCCTCAGCTATCCCTGCATTCAGTCCCAGTAACACAGAATATCACACACATTACAGAATTGCAAAGGAAAATTGAACAATGGGGGGACTTAAAACCAAAACCCATGTATATATATAAATAAATTTTAGTTCCAATGTCTAAAAAACAAAACTATCTAAGTATGTATATATACATGTTATTAATTAGTTTCTAAAGTCTAACAAAAAAACTATTTATCTAAGTAGTGCGGAGGTATGTTGTCAATTCCTTTTTCAGCCGCATACTTGAAGAAGAATTCAGCGAAGCGCATTCTCAAGTCTCTTAACTCATCTTCTTGAATAGGCGATTGGTCGATAAATGTCTAGACACGTTCAAATAATAACAATAACATCAATGCAAGTCATCTTCAAAACTATAATATATAATTTAACAAGTTGTTTAAATATTACCTTCTTCCATCCATCCGTAATAGATGCGGAGACTATGTTCAGCATATGAAGCATCACATACTAGCCGCATGACCAACTGTCAGGTTGAAATCGAGACAACCAACAAAATTAATTTCAACGTCAGTTGAATATACACATAAATTAGTAATTATAATAATTATTATTTGATAAATAAACTACCAAACCTTGAGGATGTTCCATACAGGATTTGCTTTAGCCTTAGAAGTCTTACTTCTCCCGTTGGCGCAACTTATGCTACTCACCTTCAGCGCGCTATCATAAACAAATAATCATGTCGATCAATTAACAAACTCATTTATCATGTGTGTAATAAACTAAAAACAACTGATATTAAAACTTAAATTAAATTTAAGATTAGTTACTTACATATTTACAGCTTCCACCACCTTCGGTGGCGGATCATGGTGGAGAGAGCAGAAGAATATGACAGTATGCCTAGACGGGTGAAGTACCAACAACTGCCAATGGTTATCCATACAGTAGGGAGCCAGATATAATTCTTTCGGATTGTCTCCCAACAATTTCCCTATGTATTTACTCAATCCATCGCCAGCAAAGAACGCGGGCACAAGGATTGACGGATCTAAGAAACCGTAAACTGATGCAACGCCCTTATCAAGCTGAAGACGATGGAGATACCTAAGATATGAAAAGGGTGTGGATGTTAATTACATAATATATATATTGAAATTAAAATAAATTATTAAATGGAAAAATACCAAAAATAAATAAGTTATAAAATTAAAATTAACTTACATGCACTGTAGACCGATGACATTGCTTTGTTCATCCAGACGTTATTTCGCAGGGCGTTCGAGATCGTCACCAACGAAGGAAAATATCCTCTGTTGATCCGGGCATGCCACCCATCCATCGTGATCCAATGGACATTCAAAAATCTCATACGCATAATCCTCACCAAGTGAGAACAAACGAGTGATAGGTGACAATGACACCGACGTCGACTTGGCCTTGATTTAGGAAAAACAAAATATATAAGTTTTTGATAATTAAAAAAACACAAGTAATTATTTGACTAATTTGGACATTAATAATGAATAAATACCTTTGCTAACATTTCGAGCTCACGTCGTTTGGAGTCCAACTCAAGCTCACGCCTTTTCATTTCCAACTCATGCTCATGGCGTTGGACTTCCAACTCCCGCTCCCTAGTCGCCAACTCATCGTCCTCCACATGTGCCATACTAAAACTCTCTTTTGTGCTCACATGTGAAGCGTTGGCAAGCCTTGCGGTGTCCTCGGGATGTACCGACGGAGGAAAGCTCTCGGCAAGCGCCGCTTGAATTCTGGGTTGGCTATTAAGCCTTGCATCGGATGTGTTGTAATATCCGGGTTGGTCATGAGGTGCTGAGTAATGTCAGCCAAAATTGATGCTTCATTGACCACCCGCTTTCGTGAAACAGACTTGCCATAATATTGTTTGATGGTCACGTTCCTAGGAACACCGAGAACCCGACCAGGATGGTCTTTCTTGCCTAGAGCAGTCATCAAGACGTCCTGCCGTCCAGAAGGGACGAATGCGCCCTGGGAGGATTTTGCTTTAAGATCCATCTACAATGAAAAAAAAATGAAAAAACGTGCAAGTGAAAAGTGTTGCAAATATCTATACAAATATCAATTGAAATCAAGTTAATTATTTACTTACAATCTTATCTGCCACTTCGCGAGTGGCATCAGCTTTAAAAGATCCCGCCTTTGTCATGCGGCGGCTAACTGGACATCCTCGCGGTCGATGTCCGACGGAGGACTTGATGGTGTGCCCTCAGGCACCTCTCCTCTTTCAATCCTAGCAGAGTGCTCTTCCTGCTTCGCCCTCAGCCTATCCGCCATCATCTGCTGGATCCGAGTATGGTACCCACCCTGAGACATGGTGTGGCGGTGGACGTTCTTCGCCTGATTCTGGCGACCCTTATTTGCCTTAGCCTATTCAAACAAAAACACATAATTAAATACAGTTAAATGATCTATAATAAGCATACAAAATTAACTTAATCAACCAACCTGAAATTCTCCATCCTGTCGACTCCTGGCAAACATATCCCAAGTATCCTGATCAATCCAGAGATAATCCGAGAACATTTTATCAAGCCTCTTCTTCCCAGATACATAGTACCTGGTAAGATCATGCTTGAACCCATTCCAACGCTTTGATGCCATTTTCATACATTTATGACGATGATCCTCGTCATTTGGCACAGTCCAAGCTACCTACACATTAGATACATATATAACAACTGGATGGATTATAACTCGGATAATTATCTAATAATGTAAATCAAACGAATGTAAAGGTAAAATACCGTGATAGCCTCCCAAATCTGATCCTTAACGTTCTGTGGAACGTCATTCCAGTAGTTGTAGTTGATGCTTACGTGCTGCTTCGCTTGTAGAAATACCCACTTATTAAATTCTTTAGCACGGGGTCCCTGGGCATTTAGATTAGCATCGAAGGACACCTCAAGCTTTTGTCCGCTCTGCCTGTCCTTCTCTAGTTTCTTCAACGAGGTGACTCCTCTACCCCGTTTCCTATGAGCCTGTGATGTCTACATGGACAAAAAAAATGATAAAATAGAGGGTTGTAACATTATAAACTTACATTAACAAGAAGGACTAAAGATAGTATATAACATGCATGTAAACTTACACTAGAATCAGCAGGCGTAGGCGTGATCGGGTCCTGCGAAACCCCCAGTGTCCTCCCGTGCATGTGGGCTATCCGACTGATCCATATGTATGCCTGTTCAGAAACAATATATATGTATTAACATAGGTTATAACTCAAAATAAATACAGAAGTATAAATAAAAATAACTAGATAGGTCCTGTACATATACAAAACATCTATATATCCAATATAAGGACAATATGGGAGATTGAAAACTATAGTTTTTGAAGAGTGCCAAGCACTGGTCACGGCCTGGCCGTGATGTCCATCACGACGTAACGTGTCAATCGAACCCAGACCCTCATAGGCGGAACCGATCACGGCCTAGCCGTGATGAGCATCACGGCCGTGACAGATCAACCACAGAGAGCAACATGCACTCAAAACCAAAAATAGAGACATTCCAAACAACTCAAACTCACGGTTTAAAGTTACAACCATCGAGACTACAGTTTCAACATACACTCAAAACCAAAAATAGAGACATTCCAAACAACTCAAACCCACAGTTTCAAGTTTCAACTACTGAGACTACAGTTTCAAACCAGCAGAGCAACATGCATGCACTCAAAACCGTGAATAAAAAAATGTGCCCTAATTAAAGACTCACCAGAAATAGGCGCTCGCGTGGTGGTGGGGGGGGAAGCTCGAGTGGTGGCCAACGTTCGATGTGGTTACTGAGAGCAGAGGGACAAGGAGAGTTAGTGCGCGGGAAGGCCAGGGGAAAGAGAGATGTCAAGTTATTGCAAAGAAGGAGCGGGAAAGACAGAGTTAGGGGTTAAGAGTAAACCTCAGGGTGGTGGCGAAGAAGCCCTCGCGGTGGTTGCGGTGGAGATGAGCTCGCGATTAGGCCAGAGTGAGAGCGAGAGTGAGGGTTGAGCGTGATGAAAAGAAAAAAGACGTAGAGAAGTGGAGAAGGCGCGCGGGGGTAAACATTATAATTAAAATAAAACAACATTTTACGTCAGTTTTTGGTAAAACCTGACGTTGAAGATCATATATTTAACGTCAGTTGTATTAATAAACTGACGTTAAAAACTCTCACACTTATTACGTTAGTTGTTAGTAATACTGACGTTAAATGTCATATATTTAACGTAAGTTGTATTAAGAAACTGACGTTAAAAACACTCACAACTTCTTACGTCAGTTGTATTACACAACGGACGTTAAAGGTTTAAAAACATTCATTCCCTTGACTACGTACTGTGCTACTTACCCATTCACCTTTGTACCTAATCCTCTTAATGAGCATTAAGTTTATAGATAAGTTTTCAAGAAAATCAGAATAACTTAGTAACTTCATCCACTGCTCCTATAAATAGCTTCCTAGCTTCCATCTCCTTTTAATTAATTTTCTCGCTTCACAATATGGCTCTGTAGTGAGATTAACTTCATCACTCTTTCTTCCTATTCCTAGACTCAAAGGTCTTTGTCTTAATGGTCAAACAACTTCTGAGTTTGAGTAAATTACATTGCATGGATATTAAGGTTGGGTGAATCACGTAATGTGATTCTCTCACTTTATTTCATCCCCGTCATCCCTTTCACTTTGCTTTGGAAGCAAGTGATTGTGGATTCAAGATGATGCATCAAGGAACTCCACTGAAGAAGAAAGATGCAAAGATCCATTTCACTTTGCTTTCGCTGTTAGTGACTGAGGATTTACTTTGCATCTTGGAATTCAAGTGACGGAGGTGATGCATCCATTGGAGTTTCTGATGACAGGACTGAGAAGAAAATGATGTTGATGCAGAAACTTTTTTATATTTTAGGGCTATGTTGCAGAAATTTTTCATCTTTTAATCATGTAATTTTAACTTATGAATCGCTTCAATGTCATACGATTTGATTATACATATAACTTGTTTTATGTTAAGTGTTTATTTATTTTAATTTGCACAATTAATAATTTGTTTACTAATTCAAGCTAATTAATAAAAATTAAAAATAAACTTGTATAAAAAAAAGGTTTAGAAATAAACTGCAGTACTATATGGAGTGATCTGCGTTAAGAGGGACAATAGGGACATGGCAACCAATGAAATGAGTTTCATAATTATTTACGTCAGTTATTTATAGAACTGACGCAAATAGTTTACCCACCACCTCATTTTAAACGTCAACTTAATTGATGACTGCCCAGTTCCCGTATATTAATTACATTATTTCCAATATTCATTCTGCACGTTTATAATATATAGGATTATTTACGTCAGCTATTTATTTAACTGAAGTAATAATCACACTTTTAACATCAGTTTTATAAAAAACTGACGTTAACAATTAATATTTTTTATTTAAAAACACTTTTAACGTCAGTTTTTTTTAAAAACTGACGTTAAAAGTGTATAGATATCTGCAAAAACATTCATTCCTTTGACTGTACTGTGCTACTTACCCATGCACCTTGTAACTCAATCCTCTTAATGAGCATTAAGTTTATAGGTAAGTTTTCAACAAAATCAGAATAGCTTAGTAACTTCATCCCCTGCTCCTATAAATAGCTTCCTTCCATCCTTTTAATTTTCTGCTTCACAATATGGCTCTGCCGTGGAGATTAACTTCATCACTCTTTCTTCCTATTCCTAGACTCAAAGGTCTTTGTCTTAATGGTCAAACAACTTCTGAGTTTGAGTAAATTACATTGCATGGGTGATAAGTCTGAGTAAATTACATTGTGTGAGTTGCTCACCCTATCACCTTCCGGAGAATCAGCTGCTGGAGGGCTAATCAGGTGCTCGGGGGTCACAGTTCCAAAACCTCAGCTTTGGCAGCAAGTGATCGTCTTGGAAGTCTCTGGAACCACTGCCTTTGCTTGAAACGGATCTGGTGCACCTGTTTTTGCCTCTCTCTTGAGCTCTCTCATGCCCCCCAGTTTTCTAAAGTCTTCGGAGTATATATAGTTTTCCCTTTAGCATATTTCATAAAACTCTCTGATGGGATGTAGCTTTAATGTTTAGGATTTTAAACCCTTTCAATGTAACTTTTTATAGGATTTTAAACCCTTTCAATGTAACTTTTTATAGGATTTTAAACCCTTTCAATCTTCTCAGATCGATCGTCTGTATTACACTTCATGAATGAGATCCGGTTTGGGTTATTGATTCAACTTATACTTCACACATATATTTTAGTTTTCAAAACAGAAACACAAAACATCAAAGCAATTCATGTGAAACTGAAACTTTGAGGAAGGCAATGCGGAAGGAATCGTATAGTAGATAAAAAAAATTATTAAAATAACTTTTAACGTCTGTTGATGTAGGGACTGACGTTAAAAGTGAAGATACTTACTTCTAACGTCAGTTCTTTATCGAACTGACGTTAAAATGTTCACTTTTAACGTCAGTTCTTTATGGAACTGACGTTAAAAGTGAGTCGCTTCACTTTTAACGTCAGTCATTAAAACAACTGACGTTAAAATTGAATTAATGAAGCCTGATATTTACAAAACTGCCACCGCCTCCTTTTTAACGTCTAGCTTTTCGTTAACTGACGTAAACCTTTACCGTCTAATGTATATTTTCCACTAGTGGTGGACTGTGTGTCCTAATCACGTTGTTGTGGACTGTGTGCCCTAACCACGTTGTGATGAACATTGTTAAAGGTGAATGTTGTTTGCTACGACCACAAGCCTAGGACTGGTGCATCGGTCTAAGGTGTAACACCCTTCTCGGGTGCTACATTTTCTGTGACATTTTAAGGCCGAAAAGTGGGTTAATTAAATTCCTGTAATAAAATGCGGTAACTTTTTTTTCTTTGAAGATCAATGGAATGGATCAAGGTAAGAATTCTCAAAGTTTGAAAGAAAACATTTCAAAATGTCCCCTTTGAAAAACGGAGTTTGGATGAAGTCAGAATACCTGATAAAACATTTTATAACATCAAATATTTTTCTCTTTCCTCAAGGTAAGCAATAAAACATCCAACCTCATTAAATATTTACATAATACAGTCCAGGTTACTCAGAAGATAACAGTGCACAAAAACATTTACTAATCATGATTAAGGTTGTAAGTTCGAAAATTATTTACACAATACCCAACCCGACTCATAAACTGAAAACATAAAGATATACAGACCGAACATAAAGCTATGGAGACGCAGGTCCTAAAATATAAGATACTTGGAGTCGCGGCTCCATAAACAATAACATTAACTCCCAGACATCCCAAGCTGGCCAAACCAAAATATAAAAGATCATCATCTCTCGTACATCATGAGAAGAACAAACCCAACTGACGAGATCTAGCGGAAACTCTATTTGAGTCCACTACTGACATCGTCATAGAAGACATCACTAGAGCCATTACAAAAGTAGCTCTCAGACTAAGCCATTTCCCTAACCAAGAGAAAAGTCATAGCCTACAGACCAACGACAATCATGCCTGTCTCAAGAGAAGAAAGGTCAGGCATGACAGAAAAACACAAAGACCATCAACTTGAACCATCTAAAAGCTGAAAGACGACCACTAGAAACTCCAATCTATCGTTTGCAAGCTCGAACCTCAACCTCTATGATGAATCAGCCGAGCGACATCTCAGTCTTCTCGGAAGAACACAGAAGGCACGTAGCCAGACGACATGGGCAATATAAAATAAGGAGGTGAGATTCCCAAACATCACAGCATATGGCATATATGAAAATAGCACAACACCAAATAGCATACATTCATATCCATGTAAACATACATTTCAGTCAAACAATCAAGTATATACAAGGAACAAATAACACGTGCACATATGGTCAACAATACACAAATCAGTGTGACCATAATCTCATCAAGCATGACTGGACACTGTTAGTTCACATAGACTCGAGAATAGAGATAACTGATTGAAACTGCATAGTCCCATTCCTACACAGCCTAACGGAAGATCTGACCCTAGCTTCGGAGCTAATTTGACATTTTAGAAAGGAAATGGTCAGTATAGGTTTCACATCCGCCCACCTCAGGCACCATTGTGGCTATCGTGTTACACACACAAGGCTTAAATCTCAGGCACCATTGTGGCTATCGTGTTACGCACACAAGGCCAAAATCATAACATTCGTACAATCATAATCACATGTGATCTCGAACTCCCTGTAACACATCAGGCTCTTTATGAAACCTCTACAACCGGAACTCGGCTTCTTGGGCACAACGGCCTCACCGAACATAGTATCAACTATGTATCTGGGCAAAATTGTCGGAATACGTCCAATTGGTCTATCCGTCGGATAACCCCGTGATTCCACCAGAATCCATTTGATGTCAATCTCTGACGGACGATATTCTCGGGTACAACTCATCGGCCCTTCACTGATCTACAGGGCTCAAACAGACTTGTCATGTTTGTGTAAATATGTTTTAAGGCACTTACTTACAAGTCCTAACACATTATGAAATTGGATCGACAGTCCAATCGTTTATTTCTTTACACTTTTCTAATGGAGCCTTTCTCTTGGCTTCCAAGAAAACAAATAACTCTTGGTCCATTAAATCTTATGGAGGGATGGATATTAAATTATCCATACTTTATGACAAATGGTCTTGCTTCCTCATAAGTCATAAATCATTAAGTTCATATTTTCACTAAGTCCTCTATGACTTAGGTTTTTCTCTTTAATGTAAATACTAGTCTTTGAAGACTAAAATCCTCTTTGGCTTAAAACCAAACCTTTTGTCTAAAACCAAATCATTTTGGAAGTAATATTGTCTCATTGGTATATTGATATCAAATCCTTCAAAACAGTATTTCAAATTCCGTAAAATTATTGAATGACAATATTCCCCTTTTTACTTGATTGAGGACCGAAACCCCTAAATTTTCAAAAATAGGCATCTAAGTTTGAAAGTTGGGAAATCCCTTTTTATAAACTCTTTGAAAACTCAGTTTCATTACCTCTTGAAACATGGTTTTATTTCTTTATGACCTAAATAATTATCAAAGTCTCCTAAGGTTGAGATGGTTGATAATTTGTTTAGGAAAGTATTTGAAAAAGATGATGAAGGCACAATCAGGGAACTTCTAATTGATTTCTACACAAGTTCTGGAAAGAGAAAACCATATAATATAATCATATTTATGGATGGTGTAAGTGAATCACAATTTAATCCAAGTCACTTTGGAATCAGCTGAACACTTTAAGACGATTTTAAATACTGTAAAAACAGTTTTGGAAAAATAACACTTTCTTCTTATTTCCATTTTTGCTTAAAACACTTATTTCTTCGGTTTCTAAAGTATCACTTGGGTAATCCAAAACATAATGTACAATTAAAATAGTTCTCAAT
Organism: Sophora flavescens; assembly: GCA_030762895.1. Lineage (NCBI taxonomy): Eukaryota > Viridiplantae > Streptophyta > Magnoliopsida > Fabales > Fabaceae > Sophora > Sophora flavescens. Next base: position 10,543,783 of record JAUPTC010000012.1, read on the forward strand.
CCATTTCTAAAACCTTAATAAAAAATCAAGGTTCCGAAATAATTGTTCAAAATCCTTTTTCCTTTATGGATTTAACATTCATTTTCTCGCTTAAGGATGTTAAAATCACTTACGTTTCAAGGATTGGAGTTAAACTCCCATTTCCATTCACATTTGGCCCAAAAGCCAATCACAACCAAAGTGAAGGTTACACTTCACCAAAGAATCTCACAATTATCCATACGCATCAATATATCAAGTTATATCGAATAATCACAATAATCAAGTTATTTGCAATAGCCAAGTATTAAATCCTTACTTTGATCCAATGATCAAAGTGATGGTTTTCAACATGTTAGAAATCATTTTCCAACCAATCAACATGTTAATGGGCATCAATTCAAACCACAAACAAATTCCTCAGCACAACCATATCTAGCACATAACCAAGCCATAAACAAATATTACAACCACACTCATACAAAGAGATAAATATACGGAGGATAACCCTTGGTATAGGATTTCCAACACTAGACAATTTAAAGCCATCTTCACATCCACCAATATGGTGTGATGTGGTTCACTCCCCCCTTACCTCTTGTAGACAAGAGATGATCATTTCCTTGGTTTTTCAACAGTCTGCTTCCCTCAGAGCGAAGCTGTGAGGTTCCAGTTTCCTCTAAACAGCTCTGGTCAACTCCCGAAACATGTGAAACCTGCTTCCCCAAGCAAACACAACCACTTTAACATCCCAGCGAGGGAGTCCAAGCATTTTCAACAACCAGACAATTCAAACAATTTGCTACTCATCATCAAACACTCACTCTAAGTTAATTTAAATTCTTAATTTCAAAAAATAGAATCAATTTCAATAAAAATCAGATTTGTGAAAAATAAGACGATCATCATCAAAATTGGGGAAAATGAGCTTTGATCAAAGAATCATGAAATTAACCTTAGAAATCATTATTAACAGCCTCAATTGCATAAAGACATAATTAGTTTCATAATTAGAAACTAATTTCAAGTAAAATCAGATTTTGGGCTTTAGGGTTCATGATACAAATTGGGGAAAACCAATCTACCCAAACAATGATAAAAATTAGTTTAGGATAACACTAATTCATAGTCCCAATTACACAAAACATGGTTTAATTTCAAAATTAAACTCTGAATTCAAAACCTAGGGTTTAGGGTTTGCAAACTGATTTGGGGCTTTTTGAAACTAGAAGAAATTAGGGGTAAACACTTACCCAAGGAAGAAGAAGAAGAGGTAGGACGTGGTGGTTGTTGGAGTTTCCGGTGCGGTGGTAGTGGCTGAGGACGGCGGCCGCACGACGGTGGATACCACGGTTCCTAACCAGAAAGATGGGTTTTCACACGAACCCCATAATGAAGAAGGAGACATGGTGGCTGAAGGTGGTGGCGACGACAGCGGCACGACGGCAGTATCAACGATCCAGAAGCAACCATGACGGAGACAGCTTCGCAACGGCTCACCAACCTGACAGAAAGCGAGGTTGTCGTCCTCTCCACTCCATGCGGTGGTAGAGAGTGCTCCACGATGGCTCACATGGTGGCTGGAACCTCAGCCACGATGAGGGAACAAAGTCATAGCGGCAGAGCAAACGAACCAAGCGCGGGGCTCGCGTGGTTTCCTCACTCCGGAGGCGGTCTTACGGAGCACAGGCGGCGGCTAAGGGTGATTGGGCGAAGGTGGCAAGCAAGAGACGAGAAAGATGATTTTTGGTCTGAACATGAAGGGAGAAGAAAATAAAGAAAGAAGTGGGGGAAGGGTGTTGTCCCGTATGCGAGATTGAGAAGAGAAAAGGGATCTTTTTTTTTCATTTTCTTTTTTATTTTAGTTAGGAGTAGGTAGAATGTGTGGTTGAAATTGAGTTTAGAAAAAAAGAAATAATATTGACCCATAGATCTAAAAATAATGGGTGACAAATATATAATTTAAAATTTCAAATTAGAGTAAAGGTTGATAGTTGAATTTATCAATCAAGAAAATCAGTGATCCAAAATAATCTCCAGTTAACACTAAACTAATTTATTTTCAAATCTAAAATTAAATAAAGTAACATCTAAAAATAAATTCCTTTGAATCATATTATTTAAAATATTTTTCTAAACACGGAATAATAGTGACAATAGCATAATATTATTGCCATGTAAGTGTGTATACACTGCAGTAACACAGTGCCAACGTACCCACTAAAATAATTTTAAATGAGTAAATAAAATTACTCAAACTAAACCACATAAAAATAAACAAAAATAACATCCAAATAATAAATTATTTCAATAAAATAATTAAACGTAAATGTGAAAAATTGGGATGTCACATAAGGTGCTGTGATTGAGCACTCGGACTGCGTGTCCCGTGTTGATGTTGATAATTTCAAAATGATGAAATTTATGAATAGTCGCTAGCCTTTGAGCTTCGACAACGAATGAGAATGAACACAACGAAAACATCGAGAACTAAATGTTTTACATTTGCATTTATGACAGACGTGCCCGACGTGGTTTTAACGTGAGACCTTAACAGGAAAGGTATCATGTGAGGGTGTATTATCATTGTTCTTAAAATGGACAATGAGACGGTGTACGTGTATCGTTGTGCCTAAATGGACAATGAAACGGCATGCATAATCGTTGTGCCTAAATGGCCAACGAGACGGTGTATCGAGTGGATCAACTCATTTTGAGGATGTTGCGATCTCCGGAGATTAAGTTTAGAGCCTAATTATTGAAGTGTCATGCATTCTCTTTATAAAACTTGTTCGGGTATGAGACTCACTGATATAACACTTGTTATATTATCTCTAAATAATAATTAAATGTTAATGTGTTGAGGTGATGTATGTATCATGTATATGGTTGTTGTGTGATATATCCATTTGTTGGTATCTCACCCTTACAGATATATCTGGTTTCTTTTGGTTCGCTATTGTACCCTGGGTACTTTAGTACAGATGGTGCAGAGGAGTCTTCCTAAGTCACTCAGACTTAGATCTAGTTGTTTGATGAAGTATTGTATTGTGGAATGACCATGTGAGTTTTCCTCAGAAATAACTTTTAGAATGACCAGCTTAGGGTTTGAGACTTAGATTTTTGACAGTATGTATGAGTATGACTCAGTCTTTATTTTAAAATGGAATGTTTATATGGCTCGGAGAGCATCTCTTTTGAATGAAAACCTAAGCTTTTCCTTTTGGTCATGTATAGCTTATTGATGTAACTATTCTTAGCATATTACTGCCTGGTTCTATTTGGTGTAACTGGAATTCTGGAAGGAAAATGTATTATTTTAGCAGTGTTCTTTTACCTGGGATGTTCGAATTACAGAGGAGACTCTGTCGAAATTTTTGTAAAAATACTAGCTTTTATTCAAGTATATCTCTATTAAATAGCCTTGCCAGGATAGGATTGTAAGCCAATGTGCCGATCAAGGGTTAGGTTTGGAGTCGTGACAAATTTTTATACCCAATTTCAGACGCTTATGTACTTATATAAATTATTTTCCGAAAGCAACCAGCAAATTATCTTTTTTATTTAAATTCAGCATGTGTTACGTAGTAATACCTAGTGGGGGTGTTACATTACTGACATTAAAGTAGGAATTGTGGCATGCTTGCATTTCCAAGTACTTTATAATAAAGTGGTTAGTTACTTGGGTTGGGTGTATGTTGTCCCAAAATACATATTTTGAAGGGCCATCACACACTGATGTGTGTTCATTACAAAATAGACCTACTTCAATTATGCCGCTACCACAACTTCCCCGATTTTTTACCTCGAAACCTAAGTCATAGAATGTATGTCACCATGTGTACAAAATAAATATTAGAACAAATTATTCATGCTTTCTGTGTTATTCATATATTTCTCTTTTATTTTAGAAATATGAAAATATAAAACAAGTAAAAAAAATATTAGTATTTTAAAGCACAGTTTTGTAATATACTGAAAAAACCATTAATATACATTGTTAATTTTCAGTATATTTTAAGAAGATAACAAAGAATTTAAAATAATCTTTTTTTTAATACAGAATCTTGTCTAGATATTTACACAATAAATTTAGTTATTAAAACATATATGTCAAAGTTCACTCTTATACTAATTTCTAACCTTCTCTTTTAGTTTGACCTATAATGACTTGAACTTGTAATTTTTTATTGGAAAAGGAATAATTAAGACTGATTCTAACATAGAGAGAGAAAATTATTAAGACTAATTTCTTCACTTTTCTTTAAAATTATATTATTTTTATTAAATTATTACACAATTTTAATATAAAACTATAAATAGAAGTTTATATGTAATTAGTTACATATTATGTTAATAATATTATTTATAAAAATGTTTTATATAAGAAGAAAATTAATATTTTACCTAATAATTTTTAGGACATTAAAATAAATAATATTATCATATAAAATATATTTAACTTATTTTTTACACTTAATTCACATTAGTTTCACTATATTATTATATTAATATAACTTTCACGATAAGGAATATAATATATCGTATAAAGTTCATTAACAGATAAACAAAATTATTGTTAAAGATATATTTATTTTTTGACATAATTTACTTATATTTAATGACTAGTTTTAAAAAATATATTGCAATATATTGTCTAATTATTGTTAAAATATTTAATTTTTGTCTGGTTATGTATTATTATAAAATATGTATGTTAACTCACCCTAGAAAACAAGATTTTATCGAGTACATTAAGCAAAAAAAAAATATTTATTATAATTATTGATAATAAAATAATATATTACTATGATATGTAACTAAAAAAGTCACCTTTTATCGTATTTAATAAAGAAAGAAAAAAGAGACTTCTGAATCAATTAATAAAAATAAATATTTATACATTGAAAATGTAAAATATTTAATAAATAAATCTTATAACTTTACCAAAAATTAAATATATTTAGTATTTCTCTTCATTAAATAGATTCTATTTTTTCATATTAAAATTATTTTTAGTTATTCTCTTTTTAATAAAAATTATAAGCTCAAGATATTTGATCAAATTGAAATGAATGATTTGAAATTAAAGAATAAAATTAGAGTCATTTGACATGCAATATATATATCTCACCATATTTTTCAGGTTGATTGCAAAAGTTGATCATTGGGTTATACATGATTTGTAAACAACTCTGCTTCTGCTCTGTGAAAGCATTGCAAGCATAGTGATGGCCAATTTTCGACATCCAAGATCGTAGAGGTCCTACAATTTTTTACAATTTATTTTATAAGGAAACGGTGGTCTTAAAAGAGTACGACAAGTTCTCTAACTAAATATATCAAGTTACGAATTATACATCAAAATTAAACTACAACAACAAAAACAAAAAACATCTATTCAACACCTTACTGCAAACAATACCAAATACATAAATCATAAATGCACTAAACCAAACATAATGAGTTAAACGTAAAGTTAAATATTTTACACAAATTATGTCACCTTGTTTAACTTGATTTATGTTGTCTTCAACAAAAAATTGATTTATGTAAAAGAGAGAGAAGATGGAAAAGATTATTTAAGTATATAAAAAAAGTATAATAAGAAGTGTACATTATTTTTAAGTAAAGAGAAAAGCAAGTAACAATTTAATCAAAATACATTTAAAAAAGCATTAAGTGTAAAAAAAATGAAAGTAATAAATTATAAGCAAGCGAGATTAGTAGTCGAGCTAACCAATATCCTAACAACACTAGTAATATAAAAATATATAGAAATCTTTTATTGAAAAAAGGGCAACTTTTAAAGAAGCAGTAATTACAATATACTACCTCCGGACTCAATTATAAGCAAAAATAACTAATTTCACACTTATTAAAAGTTAGTTAATTTACTTTAATTGCCTTCATTTATGTAAAAAAAATGAGTTATAATTATTAAACTACCATTTAATTGTCTCGGGAATGTGCAATGCTCTTGAAAAAGTAAAGGGAGAATTGGTTTGATTGGTTAATTTTATTGATTTTTGGAATGCTTACATTAAATAGAGTTGAGTTAGTTGGATTTTGCTTATATTTGAGTCCAAAAAATATAGGTATTTTTTTGCTTATAATTGAGTCCGGAGGGAGTACCAGTTTTCAATAAAAAATTTATTGTTTTTTAAATAAATTTTTATATAAATCTACACTAGTTACCATTTACGTTTTTTTAAAAATAAAATTTTGACATTCACTTAAGTTACAAAGGAGGAGTTAGGGGGAGAGAATTTGAATCACGTCTCAATGAAATAATTATTATTTAAGGATAATTTGAATTTATGAAAATTACTTTATGATGATTTTCAGTTACCAAGAAATATAGTCTCTTTTGTCAAAAACAGAAAAGAAATATTGTCTCTTTTATAAAAAAAAACAAGAAGAAGAAGAAATGAACCTTTTCTATTATTTTTTATCTAGAAAAGATTGTACATTACTTGTTGTGACCGAGATCGTAGCAGAGACGACGAGGTGGTGTCGTGGATGGTAGCAAGCCTGAAGCTTCTTGGAGATGGTAATGGATGGCATGACAACTATATATTCTTTCTTAGGTGACGGTGGCAGCTACTAGTCACTGGTTTAGTTGGTTTGGAGAATAGCCCATGATATTGGTGAAAGAGGAAGGTCATAGCTGGAATGATGGCGTCGATGCATATGTTGTGGTTTCTGCATCATTATGCTTGGAGGGGTGGTGATGATGGAAAATATGATGGCTCTGCAGTGAAAATACTGATAGAAGTGAAGTTGTGTGTCTGTCTGTCTTGCTAGCTACCAGTATATATAAAAATCTGATTAAGTGATTATGTTAATATGAAGGTGACGGTGGCGATGGCGAGTAAAAATCTGAGTTTGTCTGTCTTGTAAGCTACAGCTACCATTGTATATAACAATCTGACAAAGTAAAATGTTAATAATGTAATAAGTCCTTGTAACTGTAACACCCCGATTTTCGCTGCTTCGTAATATCGGTAATAAATATATAAACATATATATTTTTATCTGTGACTTAGAAAATGACTTTGGACAAACCAATGTCATTTCCTTGTTATACTTATTTTCATAAGGTTACGGGGAAGTTTTTGGTTGAAAATTCAGATGGAAACCGGTCTGCCGTTTTCTGTGTTTTCACTGACAGTAAAAGTTTACTGCTCAGAAAACCTAATTTTAATTCGTGAATGAAAGACTTAAGATTTTTATTTTATTTCATACAAGAATGTATTTTTAGAATTATTCAGAAAAAAATAAAATAATTTACGTTTTGCAGGCGAAATATGTAATCGGGTGAGCGGCAGAATGGATTTCGGAGTTTCCAAGAGCAGAAAAAGAGGTTATCTTAGGATTTTGAGATGATTCATGGGTAGGAATCATACTTTTAAGTCTAGAAGGTTCTACAAGGTTAAAGTGAAAAATTTATGAATTATACGCTTAAGTCCCTGAACTTTCAATTAATTACCCTTTTGTCCCTAAGTTAGTTTCTATGTTTTTCCAAGTGAGTTGGGCTAGAATCTTTGTTCGAAATCCATAGAGGACCGTGGCTTTGAGGCCCAAATTCCTTACCCATGACTTAAGTTTCATAAAGCCCATTTGAAGCCATATAAGTTTCCTATGTCATCATAAGCTTTAAGCCTTTTTGGTGGGCCCCACAAAGATGAATTCAAGCCCAAATTTATCAAGCCCATGCGCAGGCCCAAGATGGAGTGGGGGCTGCCTTAGTTTGGAAGAGTTAAGTGGATTCTTGAAGTTTCCACACAATTCCACACAATTCCACAATATTCTCCAAGGTTCTCAAATGATCTCAAATGTTCTCAAATGTTCTAGGTTTTTCCAAAAAGTTTGAAGAAAAATCAGCCAAAGTGATGTTAAGATAAGACCACATTTATTGTGGCACATGGTCATTATTACAATTTATTGACAATTTTCAAAATAGTCCTTATACTTTTGGAATCTTTGCAAAATGGTCCCTATGAGTTATTTGCAATTTAATCCTTTGAAAAGCCACCTCCTTTCTACTTGGTCCTCAAAAGTGGCGCAGCCCACATGTCTATAAATACCCTTCCTCACCTTTCACTTAGTTTCTATTGCCTTTTGTTCATAAACCTAAAGTTCATAAGTCTTTGAGTGTCAAGTTTGTGAAGCAAGTTCTTGGATCTTCACTTGTTTTTGATCTCCAAGAGGTGAATCCTATTCTTCTTCTCTAATCATGTCTATGTTCTTCAATCAATTTCTTGATTCAAAGTTTATTTCATAGTTGTTCATCACTTTTAAGTTTCTAGATCTAGAACATTGAAAATTCATAACTAATTCTATAAAAATCCTTTTGACATGAAACCAATTGCTATGATCTTATAATCATCTCTATTTTCATCATCTAGAAGCATAAGATCATGAGAAATTTCTTTCCCTAATTTCTGGACTTGGCCGAACCTAGGTCAATATCATGTTCATAGGTTTTGTTTCATTTTCATGTCTTGATTCATGATTCAATCTTCTATTATCTTGATAGTTCTTGTATTTAAGTATATATAAGATCAAAAATCAAACTCTAACCTATTTGTTTCATAAAGGTCTAACCCTAGGTGGATGAGATTTGATGAGTTTTGTTCAAAGTTTTCATTAATGATCTTAGTAATCAAGCAATTAGTATGTATGCTTAATAAATCCAAGTTGGTTTATCAAACTAAAAACCCTAACCCTATGTTCTTGTGTTGGCCGAATCTACTATTTAGAGGGTTAGGATGGTTTTGATTCTTAACTTTGTTATTTAGCCCTAATCCATTTCCTTAAGTATATTAGGATCATTAATCTATGACTTAATCATGATTAGACATTTTAAGGATTTCGAACCCTAAAAGTCATCCCTTGGCCAAAACCTAACCCTCATGAGCTAAGTATGTTGTTGTTTGGTTTGATTTATTTTGGTTGCAATTCGTTTGAAGGAATCAATCGGGTTGGTTTGACCTAAAGCCGACGGAGGAAACTGGATTAAATCGGGATCAGGAGATTAACGGGAATTGTAGTTTGAGTCTTCAAGAGGTAAGGGGAGCTTACCTGAGGGATTTTCTCAATAACTATTTGCTTTTAGTGTGGTTGATATGATTTATATGTGGTTTGTGATTAATTGTTTATATTGTTTACGATGTGTTGTTTATCTGTGTATCGCTGATTGATCTGCTTTCAATTATCTGCAATAGTATATTATGTTTCTATGATGCATGATCTGCCTGGTGATAGAATTATGATGATGTTGTTGAATGTTGAATGTTGAATGTTGTTTGAGAGGCCTGACAGTGGTCAGTGCACAACCGATTAATCAGATAAAAGATTTAATAAGCTGTGAAAATTATATTCAATGTTTTATGGGGAATGTTGGAATATAATAGTGGTGGAAAATATTATTTTGAAAAATGATGAGTTTTTGAGAAATATTATTATTTTAAGGATTTGTTAGTGTAAAAAAAATTTACGAGTCACGGTGAGAGCGTAACCGTGAAATTTTTTTAGTACTGCTAATTTTTACACAAGAAATTCCGAAATATTATAAAAAGTGATTTTGTGATATTAATATTCGAAAAGACCTTATTTATTATATAAGAAAATTATTTTAGAAGAAATGTCAAAGTTTGACTTAAAGACGTTTTCTTTGAAAATGCTAAACGACGGCAAGTTTCGAAATTATTTACGGTGAGAGTTTAAAAACAACAGTACTTAATTTAAGAAGAGATTTAGTCTGAAATGATTTAATTTTTGAGTTGAAGTTTCAGTCAAAAGAAGTTGTTGATGATTTGACGTTATTTTGGAGAAATGAGTGTCCAAAGGAAAAGTGGATTTTCTATGATTTGACATTTTACCAACGAATTTCAAGTAGAAAGGATTTACTGTAAATGAGTTTTACTTAATGACGTAAAGGATGATACAAAACTTAGTAACCGATATGTCGGGGTACTAGTGTTCTTTTGACGTTATCCTATTTTGGATTTGTTTTTCACAGACAGAAATGATGTAAAACGATGTAAAAGATGTAAAACGATGTAAAAATGATGTAAAATGATGTTATGGAACTTAATAACCGAGACGTCGGGGTATTAAGGTTCATTGTGTTGTAGATTGGGTATCTACTAAAAGAAGTTAACACATTGTAAGATGTTTTCTATTACCACGAACCTAAGACTGATTGCAAGGTCTAGGGGCTTCGTGATTGAGCCCTCGGACTTTGAGGTCCTATGTTGTTAATAAAAGTTGTAAAGATGTTTAAAACGATGATAAGTTGAAAGCTTTTGAGAGCTTTGACAAATAAAGATATAGCACAAAGAAAAGTGTTGAGAACAAAATGTTTTGTTGCATGCATTTGGCAGGCGTGCCATGATCAAACGAGGGATTACCTTGCGGCGTCAGGGTAGATCGTACAAAGATGTTCTTCATTGTGCCCAGGGTTTGGACAATGAGACCCCATCTACGAGGTTATCACTGTACCACGATGTTGGACAGTGTGCGATGGGTGTGCCTGTGGCGGTGTGCCTGTGGCAATCGAGTCTGATCAACTCATCACGAGGTTGGAGATATCTCATGAGATTAAGTACGAAGTTTTAGATGATGTATTGAACTGTTCATGCATAGTTTTCCAACATTGATGTTTGGGGTGTGAAACCCATTGATAAACGATGTGATATAATATGAATGAGTACGTTGTTATAGACATGTATATGTGTATGTGCCTTCTTTTGTGTTGCGCATTTAGTTATTGTGGTAAATCCATATATTGGTGTCTCACCCTTACAAACATATCAGAGTTGTACAAGGGGTATGATCTCTACAAGAAGAAGAAGGCTGTCTAGTTCGAGGCATGTTGTTGCTGCTTTTATCGGTTGCAGTGTCCGTTAGTTACGACCAGCTTAGGTAATATTATGTTTGAGAATAAAGTTGATTACGATTTATGTGAGAAAGCATACCAGGCAGTATAGTTGGAGGACTTATATACATTATGTTTTTAAGTGTGATTTGATTACGTTGTTGTGGTTATGAGGTTAAGAGAAAAAAAAATTATCACCATATTTTGAAAAGATGAACGTTGAGAAAACATTATTTTCCAAAAGCAACCAGCAAATTAAGTTTTATTTCCGCAAACGGGTAACCATGTGATGACCCGAGTTTAGGGTGTCACAGTAACTAATCCAATTAATCAAATAAATCAATTTTCACTTTTTTATTTATTTCTTTTTTGAATTTTCAATTTTTGAAGGGAAACAAATTATTTTCATTATCTATTAAATCCATATAATTGATTTCAATAAATTCAATTAGTCAACTATTTTCATAATTTATTTCCTTTTTGAATATTCAAAGTTTAAAACAAATCAATTAATCTTTATCACCCATTAAATCCATATCCAACCATTACTTTCCATCCAAAACTTCCTTTTAAGCTTTTTTCCCATCTTTCTTTTTATTTTATTTTATTTTTATTTTGATTATACTTTAATAAATTTTAAAGGCAAAAATGATATACAAAATATTTTTTTGATTTTCGTTTTAGAATATTTTTTGGATTTTTTCTAAATTTTAATAAAAGCTAGAAACAAACTCCACTATTATTAAAATTTAAGATATTCTTGTTATTTTAATTTTTCAATTTTGATTTTATTTTTAAAAAAAATTAGAAAATAAATTAAGTGAAAAATATTTTTTCTGGTCTTATTTTTGGAATTTCCTAAACTTAAGTAAAAAATTGAAAGGTGTAACACCCTGTATTTTACTGTTTAAAATAACAGTAATACATATAAATATCTTTATAGGTTTATTAGAGTTTTATAAAATTATTTTAAATAAACGGAGTTTACCACTCAACTCTACTTGAATGTAGGAAGCTACGATTAAAATTTAGGTTGGAAAGTCAGACGAAAGCCGGCCCGCGAATTCCATCGACAATATAATTATACTGCTCAAAAGACCTAATTTTAATTCATGAACGAAAGACTTAATATTTATTTTATTTCCTACCATTGTGTCTTTTTATAATTATTTCAGAAAAAATAAAATAATATACGTTTTACGGGCGAAATACGTAATCGGGTGAACGATAGAGTGGATTTCGGAGTTTCCAAGAGCAGATAAAGAGGTTATCTTAGAATTTTGAGATGATTCATGGGGATGAATCACACTTTTGAGTCTAGAAGATTCTACAAGGTTAAAGTGGCAATTTATGGATTTTGCACATAAGTCCTTGAACTTTCTCTTAATTGCACTTTGGTCCCTAAGTTAGTTTCTATGTTTTTCCAAGTAAATTGGGCTAGAATCTTTACTCCAAATCCATTAGTGGACCGTGGCCCTGAGGCCCAAATTCCTTGTCCATGGATTAAATTTCATGAAGCCCATTTGAAATCATAAAAGTTTCCTAGCTTATGTTTATGCCTTAAGCATTTTGGTGGGCCAAAATAATTGAATCCAAGCCTAATTTTCCATGGCCCATGCGCAAGCCCAAGGAGGAGTGGGGGCTGCACTTAACTTGGATGAGCCAAGTTTATTCTTGAATCTTCCACAATGTTCTCCATTATTCTCCAAAGTTCTACACAAATCTAACAAGCTCCAAAGCATTCTAGATTCTTCCCAAAAAGCCTCAAGAAAATTAAAAAAGATGAGTCACAATGTGAACACATTAAGTGTTGCACATGGTCATCATTTCAAACTATTGGCAATTTGCAAAATAGTCCTTACACTTTTGGAATCTTTGCAAAATGGTCCCTAGGAATTAATTGCACTTAAATCCTTTGAGAAGCCACCTCCTTTCTACTTAATCCCTCTTTTTGGCGCAGCCACATCCCTATAAGTACCCTCCCTCATATTTCATTTTCTTCCTATTGCCTTTTTGTTTCAAAAACTCATAAGTTCATAAGCTTTTCTAGCATCATTTTGTGAAGCAAGTCCTTGGATCTTCACTTGTCTTTGAACTTCAAGAGGTGAATTCTATTCTTCTTCCTTAATCATGTCTATGTTCTTCAATATGTTTCATGATTCAAAGTCTATTTCATCTATGTTCATCATTTTTAAGTTTCTAAGTCTAGAACTTCGAAAATTCATAACAAATTCTAGAAAAATATCATGATGTTGAAACCACTTTCTATATTCTTGATATCATGCATACTATCTAAATCCAAGAGCATGATGTAATCAAAAATTTCTTTCCTAATAAACTAGCTATGACTGAACCTAGGAGAATGGGTTTGGTAGGATTTTTGTTCATGTGTTGTCATGTATGATCATGTATTTCATATGACATGTATGTCTACACACTCTAATCCATGCTAGTTTATTAAAATGAAAATCCTTACTCAAAATCTCTATGATGGCCGAACCCTAAGTGGGTGAGATTTGGTGAGTTTTGTTCAAAGTTTTCATTAATGATCTTGGTAATCAAGCTATTAGTATGTATGCTTAATAAATCCAAGTTGGTTTATCAAACAAAAAAACCCTAGCCCCATGAACATGTCAAGGCCGAATCTAGGTATATGAGAGTTAGGAAGTTTTGAGTTTAAAATTTAGTTGTTTAGCCACTAATCCATGATCTTGGTTGATTAAGGACCATTAATCCATGATTTAATCATGATTAGGAATTTTAGTCAATCAAAGCCCTTGAAGTCGTGACCATATATAAGGGTTTTGAATGTTTTAGTTTCTTGATTTGTAATTATTTGATTGTAATGGTTGAAGGTTGAGTGAGTGAGACGTATACGCGACATCCGGACTTCCGAAGAAATTCACTAATTCACAAGAAACTCTATGAAAGGTAAGAGGGGAATACCTGAGGGATATATTCGATGGCTATATGCTATCCTGTGTTTGTTTGTAATTATTTGTCTGTTAGTACTTATTTAAGTAGTTTAAGTTATGGTATTTGTATCTGTGTTGGTTTAATTGCGTTTTATTGTTATCTGTAATTATATTATGCTACTGTGATGCATGATCTGCCTGGAAATATCTCTGTGATATTATTGTTGGTTGATGTTTGAGAAGCCTGACAGTGGTCAGTGCCCAATTAAATTAATTGGATAAAAGCTTTAAGAAGCTTCGTAAATTATATTCAATGTTTTAACGGTAAAATATTGATATATAATATTAATGGAAATTCATATTTGGGAAAAATAAGGAATTTTGGAAAATATTATTATTTTAATGATTTATTACTGTAAGAGTGTATTATGAGTCATAATGAGAGCGAAACCGTGAAAATATTTTTGCACTGCTAATTTTTACGTAAGAAATTCCGGAATATTATAAAATATTATTTTATGAAATTAATTGTTGAAAATAAGTTAATTATGATTTTAGAAAATTATTTAAGTGGAAAAAAACTAAATTTTGGCTTAAAAAGCTTTAAAAATGATAATTGACGGCAAATTTGGAAAAATGTAGATGGCAAGTATTTTGAAACGGCAGTGTATATTTTGAGTAAGTTAAAACCTCAAGTGACTCATTTTTGTGAAAGCTAAGCTTTATTATTTAAAGATTTTATTGATGAATTTCCAATTTTAAAAGATTTTCTGAAAACAAAAAAATTAATTCAACCGTGTTGAAAGTGCTGTTGAACTTAGTAACCGAGACGTCGGGGTACTAAGGTTCTTTGTTGTTATGGACTTGGGGTCCTTTGGACTTTGGGGTCCTGTACTGTATACGTGGTGTATACCGTATTTAAACATTTAAGATGTTTTTTTTATTACCACGAACCTATGACTGGTGCATCGGTCGAGAGGTGTCGTGATTGAGCACTCGGACTGTGAAGTCTTGTGTTGTAATGAAAGTTTTAAAGGTGTTAAAACTATGTGAGTCGTAAGCCATTTTGATCTTCGGCGAAGAAAGATTGAACACAAAGAAAAGAGTTATGAGCAAAAGTGTTTTGCATGCATTTGGCAGACGTGCCCGTGGTTCTATGTGTGATTACCTTGCGGCGTCAGGTATTTTATACTATGATTTTCCTCATTGTGCCCGGGTTGGACAATGAGACCCCATCTACGTTGCTATCACTGATGCCCTGGGTGTGGACAGTGTGCGATGGGTTTTGGCTGTGTGCCTATTTGCCTAGTGTGGCAATTGAGCCTGATCAACTCATCATGTGTTGGGATATCTCATGAGATTAGGGCGAACCTAGATGACGAATATGAAGTGTTCATGCATAGTTTTTCAAATGATGATGTTTGGGGTGTTAAACCCATTGATAAACTATTTGCTTATGAATGCTTATGTGTTATGTGGTGTCTAGCATGTAGTTGTCGAGTAAAATCCATATATTGGTCTCTCACTCTTACATGTTTAGATGGAACCAGATATACCTCTGGTACATTCGAGCACGTTTGATCGAGCTAAGTTTGGTGGTGCCTGGGAGATTAACCCTGGGGCACTCAGCGCCACCTATCATGGTCCCAGTAGAGAAGTAATTGGCACGGTGGAGGAAGGACCGCAGCAAAGGACACACGTTGTAGAGACTGTTGAGGTATCTCTACCTCCGATATGGCTACACCTACAGTATTTGGCTGAGCACGGGTTACTTGATTTGCCACCTCAGCCGAATACGCTTCAAATAGTAGGACCGGAAATACCTCCTATTGAGGTAGTGTTGGATGAGGTTGAGGAGGACCCCGATGAGTACGTTGAGGACGATCTTGAGTTTCACCCTCCTGCTGTTGATGATGATGATTCTTCCGACGATGGAGTGGGAACGAAGGTATCTTCATCAGATACATCTGTTGTAGGCGGGGTTGATCATCATGATCTCCCCAATGGTTTTCATTAGCTTGACCAGCTATAGGTATAGTTCTGGGGTAGCGAGTCTTGTCAGTTTTTGATCTGGCTACTGAGAGCCATGAGTTTTTGGTATGGTTCTGAACCACTCGTTAGTTATATGTATATGTCTTTCTTTTCTTTACTTAGTTTGATGGAGAATAGCCTATACTTATGAGGGCTATTTTGTTATCTCCTATTAGGTATATGGTGTATCTAAAAAGATGATGCATATATATATATATATAGATATACATATACGTTTGTTTATGTTTACGATGGTTCGATGTTTAAAAAAAAAATTCAGCACTATTTTCGTAAAGAAACAATTACTTTAAAAGTATATTTTCCGAAAGTAACCAGCAATTAATAAGTTAATTTTCCGCTTTTGGGTAACTATGACCTTAGAAGGGGTGTCGCAAAAGGCATCCAATCAAAATGGGGTGTTCATATTTCTCTTGGGGGATCTTAATCCGAACATCTCAAACATTATGTGTGCAAATAACACTACTCTTCTCTTATCACTTCAAGGCAATATTTTGCATGGGCCCATGTGGTATCTTTTAATAATCAAAGCCCACTTGGACTTTTCCAAAACATCAGCCCCCTTCCATCATTTGCTGCACCAGGAGATTTGCCTTCAGTTGTCAAGAGTTTTAGAATCTTCCCTTTCAAAAAAAAAAAAAAAAAGAGTTGTAGAATCTTCATTTCAAGTGGGCCAAGGCTTCATTGCATTTACATTTTATTTTTACTAGCGGCAAGACAGGCACTCACGTGCCTGTCCGGCCGCATTTCTAATGCTTTTATTCGTCTTTGTATACGTTCTAGGGACAGTCTGGCCGTATTTCTAATGTTTTTACTCGTTTTCATTATGCAGTTTTCATTATGTTGTTATCCAATGACAAAGTAGTAATATCAATCACCCTTATATATTTTTGCTTGTCTAAAATATGAATTGTGCCGTTTGCACATCAACATGTTACCTGGCATACTCAAATAAAACAATAGACATAATCATCACCAAATTGATTCAAGCAAAGAATCTGTCAGTTCCGATAATCTACTGTAAATGCGAGGGAGACAGAAGAAACTGCTTAAAAATTATACAAACACAATAATAAAGTCAACCGTAAAAATAGTTATTATACTTACTACTTTAACCATAATCCTTTAAGCATTTTCTGCGGTTCCCTTACACCCTCAAAGAACCATAATCCAATAACCAATCAAGTTATAATAAAAAAACCCTCTAAAAAATATATGTGTGAATTCTATAGTTGCATTTATCAAAACTTTTGGTGTTTGAGGTTTGATTCTCTTCATTGCCACCAGCACCTTTTGTTGCCCAGTTGCAGCGTATTTGCCTATTTCCAATCCATTTACCTAAAAAGAATAGGCAGCACATCATTAGTTCATTACTACTTTACCAGACAGAATACATGTACACAACAAAGAACATGAGCATAGTGGCATCAATTACACTGAGCATATTCTAAAAGTGGTGTGTTTTTGTATATTGAGAACTTTAATCCTTACAAATGTAGCCATTTTTCAGTTAAGTAACCCCTCACAATTATATTTTATAATCATATTTCATACCACGATGATTACTTTCCCCTCACATATATTCTTAAAATTGTTCAGATGATTTATTTTTATAAAAATCAAGGAAAATGATGCAATGCATTCTACAATGATCGACTTATCAAACTCCACTTCTTATTTTAAGTTAAGCATAGATTTCAACGACATCACAACTACATTAACCTCAAGAATCATACCCTCTTCATAACATTACAACCATTTCCGGTAAGTTCATGCTTAATCAAAATTAAACAATAAAACAAAGTAAAGGCGTCAAAAATGTATTCATTTAGATTGTCATTTAAGTTTTCACCAGAAAATCCGTTCAACTTAGGATTTTTATCTAGAATTTTCCAGCAACATACATTCTACAGTATATCACATCCAGAATTTTTTTGACACATCAAACCTAATCAAAATTAAATAAAAATTTATAGGCAACATCGTAACACAAACAAAAATCAACTAAATTTTTGTTTTTCCAGAAGTCATAATGGAAACTCCTTGGTTTTAATAAAAAATGAACCGGATTTTCTAGAACACTGCAGTAACATTGTAACACTACTTAAACATTCAATCATATTTGACTGATCAAATGAAATCCAATATTAATGAAACTTTAAGGGTATCAAGAATACACATATAAGAACACAAAACAATAGGCTCAATTTTTTTTTCTGTTCTGGAACCATTTTAAATGAATCCAATTAAAAGCATCATCAAATAAAAAACACCAAAGGCATCATCTTTCAACACTTTTGAGTTACATGCATGCTTCAAATTTGGTTCAAGTGACCAAACCATCGTTTCCATCAACTTAGAAACTTATTATTAAGCATGCAAACATAATCTAACAGAGCTTAGGTCTCTAGAACCATGAGAAACTTGAAATTCACATGCATGGCATGCCAAGATATAGCATCAATCAAACATGCATGGAAAAATCCATATACAAAGAGAGTTCTAAGGATAATAGAAACAGGAAACAAAACATACACCAATTACACCACAAAAATAAATGAAAAATTCCATCTTTGCTTATCGCATAAATTTTTTTATGAACCAAGTAAAAATATTGTAATAGAGTATCAAAATTGAAAGGATCTGACAGAAGGGGAAAAACTCTTTAACACAAATGAATTAAGATAAATAAATAAATAAAAATGGTTGAAAGGAGGAACTAACTTGATGGGAGGAGAGTCTTCCAAAGAATCCAAAGAGCCCAAACCCTTCATTGTGATAGTCATGATCAAGGACATTATGGAAATGCTTCTTGATAGTGTCCTTAATTTTTGCAGCGTTTGCCTTGACCTTAATTATTCTGAACCAACTTCATTTTATGGTGTTTTTCTTCACTATACGCCACTAACAAAAGAATTTGAATCATAAAAATGAAACAAATAAAAACAAAACAACATTAGAGTAAATTAGCCAAGATGCCTACAAATATTATAAAACTTGTTTGAAAATGTAATTTTTACCTTGTTATGAGTCAAATTTTTGTATATATTTGTCACTGATCTAACAATTGGCTTAGGATTAATTTTTTTTTTGTATACTTGTTTTTGAAATAAATTTTTTAGATACACGAAAAGCAAAATTGCAGCTCAGAATATGCTTCTACTACATTAGCTGGACGCTAAATTGATTGATCCAAATATGCATTTTATTATAATTTTTTAACTGAATTTTATTATCTAAATGATATGAGGGACAGAGGTAGATATGTTTTGGCTTTCTTTGTACCTTTATTGGCCTTAAACCGTGAAAACTATAGCAAATGCTGCCTGCAACACATAAAACAGATGAATAGGACCAATTAAATTAATGTGGAATCATACTATTCTATGTTAGGAAAACATGGAAAGACATAGACATATCTACATTGAGGATACATGAATGCATTAGACCAATCAAACAAAATCTGAATATTGGAGATGTAAACATCTAGAGTCTACACAGTCAAAAAAAGTGGTCAGAGAGAGAGATGGAAAGATAATCGGTTAATTTAATTTAATTGATAATTTAATTCAATTAATGGGTGGAAGTTTATACAACCTAAAGGTACTCTGTAAGTTTATGCTAAAGCATATCTAACATATATTCCAAAAGCACCCATACAATCTCGCTCCATACCACAAATGATATAGAAAAAGTTATTTTTGTCCTTTTCAATAAATAATACGGAAGAAATATGCGGAAAATAGCCAAAATATATTTATGCTACAAAACGTAAACCATTTGAGCTGAATTATGAAGAAACCATAAAGCAAAGATATATTAAAAAAAAACAACTATGCAGTAGCAGTGCTTAGTTTTTCCATATAGTTTTTCTATATGTTTATGCTTTGTTTCCCGTTAAGGGAATAAGTAAAAGCGAAGTAAGAAGAAAAAAAATCAAGGAACTAAACTGAAAACCAAGAAGAAGCAATATTTAAATATAGGCAGGTTGGGTTAGGTGAATTCCAATTTTTACAGCGTTTAACCTCCAGCATTGCAACCCAGAATTTTATTAAAATTAAAATTAATAATAAATTCAGAAATAAATATGGGCGTGTAAAATAAAAAAAAAGTATCAATTCTAAAAATGCATCGTGAATTCAAGAATCAGAAAATGCCACATCTAAAGGTCCTATGTAAGTTTATACAGGCAATGCATCCTTTGCAACTATTATATAACAAAAAACTAATTATTCCAACATTTATGCAAAGAGAAACTTAAAATTCTAACTACAACAGCATTTTCACTGAAGTGGAAATCAGAGAAGTTTCTAATGCATGTCCCATAATCTAATTATCATCACAAAGGATGGATGAAAAAAAACCCAACTAAAACAACCACATACCCATCTTTAAATTAAAATTAACACAGAACCTGAACCAAGCTGTCCATGATTGTTCCATCCAAAGGCTATGTAATTTCCATCCTCCGTAGCAACCATTGTAAGGTTCCTCCCTACTCCATCTTTGACAATCTTGTATCGTCAACTCAAGTTACTGCAATGAAATTTAGAACTTAGAAATAATGACAGGAAAAAAAACACTAACAGTGGCAAAAAAAAAATTAACCTTTATTTTGAAAAGAGTAAGACCAACACAAAACTTAGCATTTAATTAAAGAGTAAAAATGGTATTAAGATTTGGGGAAAATGTGAGAGGTTAAATTGTGAGATTGTTTCACACCCCAAAACGATACTAAGATTTGGGGGAAATGGCAAAAGAATGAGATCAAGAGAAGCATAGAATTCGATTGAAGGGTAAGATCAAAGTGAACAAAAACTTGGGAAAGTGAAACTACCTTTGGAATCATCAAAGGCTAACCAAGGCAGTGCACTTTGTTTCGTTGGGAAAGTTAATTCACAATCAACAAATTCTTCCATTCCACTACTTTAGTTCCTAAACAGAAACAGAAGAAAATCAAAGTAAAATAAAATTAATCCAACCGCTTGAAATGGTAACCTATTCATCCATCTTTGTCACAATGACGTTTGATTAATTCAGGAAAATTGGAAAAATTGGTGTCATTCAGAAAATGGGGGGAAAGAAAAGATAAATTGAGTGAGTGAATATGAACCTTAAAAGCAAACCCAGTCACTGTTGGCCTTTAGCTCCTCTGTTTGCCGTCGCGCACTGCCAACCAAACAGATCCACACAGGCCCTCCCACCGTCGTCTCCCTTCTACCGCTCATCATTCTGATCATTCTCCATTGTCCAGTCGCACGCCCAGGCGTCACCCTTCCATCGCCAATCAAACACCATCGTGTCGCCGCCTCGGCTCCCTTGTATTTTGAAATGTTTGAAACCAAAATTCAACTATCCTTTTTATGGGGGTGTCAATGGTGCACCACCCACATTTTACACCACCCACTACACCATCCATGTGGCAAATTTTGGGCCAATCAAATTGCCACATAGGTTGGTCAAAATTTCAAACTTTCTAGTTGTATTATACTGTAGTCAAACTATACGAATACAGTATATTGTAGTATAATATATGTGTTTTTTGTATTTGCAAATTTAACTCATATTAAAACAATGTTTTTTGATTAAAAAAATGATTATCTTGCAAAATATTATTGACAACGAACATTATTTAAATTCGTATTAAAATATTATTTTGTAATATAATCAGTTTTTTTAATCAAAAAACATTATTTTAATATGGGTTAAATTTGCGAATGCAAAGAGTACATATACTATACTACAATATATTGTATTCATATATTTGACTACAGTAGAAATAAAACTAGAAAGTTTGAAATTATGACCAAACCCATGTGGCAATTTGATTGGTCCAAAATTTGTCACATATGGGTGGTGTAGTGGGTGGTGCAAAATATGGGTGGTGCACCTTAGCCCAACCCCCTCTTTATATATTAGTAAGTATGGATAACTAAAAGAATTTTACCTGTATATACTAACAATAGAGATTATTAGTGCTAAGAATAAACCTTTGAAAAACACATGAAAATAAAAAAAAATAAGTGATACAGTTTTGTGCCACATGCCTGTCTGGCCGCATTTCTAATTCTTTTACGTGTCTTTATCCATGTTCTTGGCACATAATGTTTTATTTAATCGGTAATTTTTGCGACTTTATATCATGATTGATTAATTTAATAAAAAACCATATTTTGTTGTTGTGAAATATACATTTTCTAGGCTAATACTATCAATTTTTTTTAATTAAAAAACTTGAAATTCAATATCAAAATATTTGTCATGTTAGCACATTTCAAGTAAGAACAAAATATCTACATTCTTAAGATTCTGATATGTTACTTGTTTAAGTATTATATTAGTTAAGATTAAGATATTGAATATGTTATAATTGTATAAGACATTGTGTTGGTTAATTTGTAATTTTATAATTGTCGAGTATTTTATTAATAATGAGATATACAAAGAATTGAGAAGAATCATGATAAGGTAAACAACTATAGGAAGTTCTTATTGTTTTATTTATTTGGTATGCTTTCTTATTGGCCAACTAAAAATGATGATATCATAAATTAAGATGACGTACACACACATATTTAATACAAAAGTTTCTATTGACGTACCTGCCTGTCCGTATTTCTATTTCTTTTACTCGTGTGTACTTTATTGTTGGTATAAAATATATTTTTGCCATTTGTATAAGATATGTATGTTTGTTCGGTAATTTTTGTGATTTTATACTGTGATTGGTTAATTTAAACACACACACAAATATATATATATATATATATATATATATATATATATATATCACATTAATGGCAGAGAAACTAAGATGTCAAATTTGATCCATCATACCAGCACCTCCAAAAGTGCAATAGCATTTGCAGCCTTCTAGAATAAGTTAAAAGACCCAAAATAAAATTTAATAAAAAAATCTAAAACAAATTTTATATTACAGTTATTACTGCAGGCCCTTCAAAATTTGTAATAAGGGGAATTCTGAGACTGTCTACCCATACTCTTTGAAGTATGATGGAAAATAATAGCTATAGTAGTAGTATTAAATATGTTTAGGTTCCTACTTGCAAGTTGGAATGCATTAATTGTGTCCAATTTACTGCAGGCCCTTCCATTGCTCATAGACCTGAAGAAGTAAATAGGCTGCCAACAACCAGCCCGAAGCCATAAATATACTTTGTATGTTAAATATAATTTAAATAATCAAAATGCATTAGAATATGAACATGACATTCATTGGAAAATATAACTCGCTCGACTTATTAATCTTCTTAAGTCTGCCCATTTCATCTCCTCTTCTTCATCTACTTCCTTGCTACTCCTCTGATATGCATCGTCACCCTTCCCACCTATTGCCTAACTCAAGCTTGCTGGGGCACATTTTTTCTTTTTGGGTGATGAAAAGACATTCCTTCCACTGCTCATAGACCCGGAGAATTAAATAGGCTGCCAACAACCTGCTCGAAGCCATAAATATACTTTGTATGTTAATATCATTTAAATATTCAAGGGAAATGCTAACCAGTGCTCTTAGGGCATTGGTTAAGGAAATAGAAATAGAAACTTTGTCTTGAAAAGTGTATTTAATACTTAGAAAATTTAAAAGCTACACTTTTCAATATGATTTTTCTATTTTTGGAATCCTTAACCAATGCCCTTAGGGAACTCAAGTTAGCAAGACCCAATATTCAAAATGCAATAGAATAATAACATGACATTCATTGGAAAATATAACTCCTTCAACTCATTAATCTTCTTAAGTCTAACTTTATAACCGAACAATACTACCAAAAAATTAAACATAAATAATGAATCTTGAAAGATAATTTAGGAGCCTAGAACAGATATATAATGGCTATTAGTTGAAACTTAAACATAGTTCATTTGTGGCTATAAGGAAGAAAAACTTATACATGTGTCAAAACGCAAATGCATGGTTCCCTAAGTGTTCGTTCAACAATATTGAAGTTATGTTTGTTGTCTTCATAAGCATGTTCCACTCTTGTAGTCTATTGGTTCATTCAATGTAAATTATAAGAAAGGCCACACACGATAAAGTAATAATTCAGCCATGAAAATCATGGCAATGAAGTTGCCTTATAGACACCAAATTGTGACATGAAGATAAAGATTGCAAATGTCCGTTGGAGAGTAGCAAATGTGAGTTTAATAGATGGGTTCCTCGACAAAAAATGTCAAGATGGGGAGAAAGTTCTGCAATAGATATATGTAAAAAAGTTAATTAATAACAGTGGATAATAGAAGAGGTAATATGATGGATACTTGCCTTAGCAAACCAAATACATTATACTGATCGATATGTTGAAAACTTTGAAATGATGAAAGCTCATTCCTTTTTTTAATAAAATTAAATATTTGAAAGCTCAATAGATATACATACTTGTATGTGGGTCAAACATAACAGAGCTTGGCTCAAGTGTTTAGCTTATCCTTGCTTAATTTATTTTCAAATTTGGTCTGTTTTTTCTTCCCGACACAGTGGCTGCTCCTTCCTCTTGTGTTTCCGGAGAGGGTGCTCAACCATTTTCTACCTTTGCAATGAAACAGAGCTGCCTTGGAAAAAATAGGAATCTAAATTTATCCAAGAATGGTGTTAATTGATAGAGATTTTGAATAAAAGAATTGTTTGAGTTCAAGATAAGGTTATGTAAACATTTATTAATTAACCAGTTACTATTCTACCGAGTTTAGACTGGTCAATATAAATGTGATTCAATTCATTTGCTCGATTTAAAGATTTCCAAGCTTTTGGCTTGAGCCTAGTGAGTATAATTTGGATTTACTTAAATCTAACAAATCATACTTTAAGTTTTCATAGCAACTTCTAAAAGAAACTTGCGCAAAAACTTCTGTAAAACATCTTAAATTATAGTTAGAATAATAATCTGTGTCAACAATCTTGAAGGAACTTAAATATAAAAGCTCTGTGTAGTGTGAATTCAGTTTGGTGGTTGTCTAACCTAGAACTGCATGTTAGTGATTCCTAGTCTGCATTGCAGTATTGTGCTAATAGTGCAAAAGTTTGGATCTGGAATTTACCAAATTTATAGTTCAAAATCTGAAACTAACTTTATAGTCTTCAATATACTTAACCAATAATTTA
The DNA here is from genome assembly GCA_030762895.1 of Sophora flavescens. NCBI lineage: Eukaryota > Viridiplantae > Streptophyta > Magnoliopsida > Fabales > Fabaceae > Sophora > Sophora flavescens. Next base: position 10,568,735 of record JAUPTC010000012.1, read on the forward strand.
CTCATCATTAAATGGATACATGATTTCAAATATAGAAGGAAAAAATAAATCCTTAAAAATAAGCCTCACCAAGTGAAATCTCTTTACCTATTAATATAGATAAAATCAGGAGTACTAATCTCTTAACCATAGGTAACAAATGGTTCACTCTCTGCAATTTTGCCATTATTCCCTCAGCCGGCTTCACAAAGAAAGTACCGAATATGTTTTGCAACCCCAAGCTATATAAGGCCTTTCTGGTGTTCGGATGCATGTCTTTTATCCTAAAATAATGGGAAGAGAGATGTTATAACTTTTCACAGCCAAAAACAAATAATCTTTGAGAAAATAAACAAAGAGAACTACCCCTATATGCAAAATGAAAATGTAGGAATGAGAAATGAAATTGTATTCCCGTTATTAGTGAAAATAGTTGAAGCCAGAACTCCCTAAAATACCGTAAAACCATCCAAACATCAACATATCAATATATTAAGACATAATGGTTAAGGATTTATCTCATACGGCATGTATACAATAAAATAAAGAATCACATCACATATTGAATATAAAAAAAAAACACCTAGACCCACTGCAAGCTTAAGTTCTTATGAGTAAAGGTATTCACTTTGTCATTTTCATCATCACAAAACAGCACAGTCATGAGTGGTTTAAGCATTTAATCAAACAGGACCGAGGCAGCAAGGACATCAAGTCAAATTCTCAATTTCAGATTTCATCATCACTGTCAATGCCCATAATGTTCAACACAGATTCATATCTGATGTAAAGGAGGAAAAAAAAACAAAGAAAGATTGTGTTTCAATAATTTACCATATTTGATCTAAAAACTGAATTCTTCCCACACCAAAAATTGAATCCGAATTTGATGGTCGTATTCTCAATGCCTTCGTATATTATTTGCGTTACTTGTCCTCCTAGTTCGTATCTCCGTTTGATCCCGGTTTCTACGTTGTCGAAAACACTTGGTGCACGTTTTCTGCTCTCTCTCTCTCTCAACGGGTCTATCTCTCTATGTGTATGTACTTTGTTGCCTCCCTTATGAGTGTGCATTCTTGGCCTTTTATAGGAGTGAGCCACACGTCTTTACCTCTGTCTATGTGCAAATCAATGAAAACCAAAATGATGGAGAGAGCATAGCCTAATTACTTTCCTCAGAGGCATTACGTTGATGATATGCAGTTATGGATTATGTTATTATGCAGTTAAAACTTAAAAGGAGAGTGGGTGAGTGATGAATAAAAACTGCAGTTTTTCAAATTTGAAATTAATGTAGTCAGTTTTTTTTTTTTTGGTTTTAGAATCCAAGTTTTGATAACCCACGCTGATATTCATTCTCCCCTGCCATAAATTTGAATATGTAAACTGTGTTGCACAACTGCCTGCCTTCCATTTCAGTTACCTTTTTTTATTAGTTTTCAAAAGTTAAATATTTTTAACTATGGTTTAAAGGGCAAATTAGGCAATATTTAAAGTGGGACACCAAAATTTGAACTTTGCCATTATCTATTAGTATAGATAAACAAGTAAAAATATTATTAAATAAACTCTAAAAATATGAAATTTTAAAAGATGTAAAACATTATTAAAAACTAAATTACTTAAATTTATGGACAAAACTCAATCAATTAGCATATTTAGGAGTAAAAATCCACCCAATAAGCACATAAAAATCACATAATCTAGAATATTATCAATCCGTTATCTTTATTTTAGGTTTTAATTAGGCTCCTCTTTTTTTTATATTCAAAATGATCCCTTATTTTGAAAAATTATACCAATGTAGTCCCTTTTTAAAAATTTTTTTTTTACCGAAATGGTCCTTATTTTGTAAAAGTTAAACTCATGTAGTATCTTTTTTGTTGCCAAATGGTCTCTCATTTTTCTTTTGTTCCGAAATGATCCCTTATTTTGCGAAAGTTATACCAATGTGGCCCTCTCAATCTGTACAATGATTTAAACGGAAAAAACACAAACACATTGAAACTTAAATTAAAGATAAGGGATCATTTCAGAACAAAAAATAAAAGATGGGCCAAATTGAAATATGAAATAAATGTTTAGGGTTTATGCTAAATTTTTTTTATTACTTATCCACGTTGTTCATTGTCTCCTTCAGATGCTCTTTCCCAATTACAAAACCTACAGACACCTGTCAACAAAAAATTCATCCGTGTCTGCCAAGAACACTACGAAGATGGGAACCCTCATCTCCATGTTCTCATCCAGTTCGAAGGAAAGTTCGACTGCAAGAATCCAAGATTCTTCGACCTGGTATCCTCAACCAGGTCAACACATTTCCATCTGAACATTCAGGGAGCTAAATCAAGTTCGGATGTTAAACAGTATATCGAAAAGGAAGGAGTATTCATCGACTGGGGAGAATTCCAGATAGATGCTAGAAGTGCTCGTGGTGGTCAACAATCAATACAGGAGGTATATGCAAAAGCATTGAACTCCGGTAATAAATGGAAAAAATCAAACATGCATGGAAAAAATCCATATACAAAGAGAGTTATAAGGATAATAGAAACAAGAAACAAAACATACACCAATTACACCACAAAAATAAATGAAAAATTCCATCTTTGCTTGTCGCATAAATTTTTTTATGAACCAAGTAAAAATATTGTAATAGAGTATCAAAATTGAAAGGATCTGACAGAAGGGGAAAAACTCTTTAACACAAATGAATTAAGATAAATAAATAAATAAAAACAGTTGAAAGGAGGAACTAACTTGATGGGAGGAGAGTCTTCCAAAGAATCCAAAGAGCCCAAACCTTTCATTGTGATAGTCATGATCAAGGACATTATGGCAATGCTTCTTGATAGTGTCCTTAATTTTTGTAGTGTTTGCCTTGACCTTAATTATTCTGAACCAACTTCATTTTATGGTGTTTTTCTTCACTATACGCCACTAACAAAAGAATTTGAATCATAAAAAAGAAACAAAGAAAAACAAAACAACATTAGAGGAAATTAGCCAAGATGCCTACAAATATTATAAAACTTGTTTGAAAATGTAATTTTTACCTTGTTATGAGTCAAATTTTTGTATATATTTGTCACTGATCTAACAATTGGCTTAGGATTAATGATTTTTTTTTGTATACTTGTTTTTGAAATAATTTTTTTAGATACACGAAAAGTAAAATTGCAGCTCAGAATATGGTTCTACTACATTAGCTGGACGCTAAATTGATTGATCCAAATATGCATTTTATTATAATTTTTTAACTGAATTTTATTATCTAAATGATATGAGGGACAGAGATAGATATGTTTTGGCTTTCTTTGTACCTTTATTGGCCTTAAATCGTGAAAACTATAGCAAATGCTGCCTGCAACACATAAAACAGATGAATAGGACCAATTAAATTAATGTGGAATCATACTGTTCTATGTTGGGAAAACATGGAAAGACATAGACATATCTACATTGAGGATACATGAATGCATTAGACCAATCAAACAAAATCTGAATTTTGGAGATGTAAACATCTAGAGTCTACACAGTCAAAAAAAAATGGTCAGAGAGAGAGATGGAAAGATAATCGGTTAATTTAATTTAATTGATAATTTAATTCAATTAATGGGTGGAATTTTATACAACCTAAAGGTACTCTGTAAGTTTATGCTAAAGCATATCTAACATATATTCCAAAAGCACCCATACAATCTCGCTCCATACCACAAATGATATAGAAAAAGTTATTTTTGTCCTTTTCAATAAATAATACGGAAGAAATATGCAGAAAATAGCCAAAATATATTTATGCTACAAAACTTAAACCATTTGAACTGAATTATGAAGAAACCATAAAGCAAAGATATATTAAAAAAAACAACTATGCAGTAGTAGTGCTTAGTTTTTCCATAATCTAATTATTGTAACACCATGTATTCACTGTTTTAAATAACAGTAATATATATAATTTTGTTTATAAATGTATTTGAGTTTTAGAAAATTATTTTAAATAAACGGATTTTACCACTCAATCCTACTTGAATGTAGGATGCTACGATTAAAATTTAGGTTGGAAAGGCAGGCGAAACCCTACCATGAATTCCATTGATGATAATAATACTGCTCAAGAGACCTAATTTTAATTCGTGAACGAAAGACTTAAGATTATTATTTTATTTTCTACAATTCTGTATTTTTAGATTGATTTCAGAAAAAAATAAAATAATTTACGTTTTACTGGCGTAATACGCAATCGGGTAGACGACGGAAGGGATTTCGGAGTTTCTAAGAGCCGATAGAGGGTTTATCTTAGGATTTTGAGATGATTCATAGGGATGAATCATATTTCTAAGTCTAGAAGGTTCTACAGGGTTAAAGTGAAAATTTATGAATTTTTACGCTTAAGTCCCTGAACTTTCCGTTAATTACGCTTTTGTCCCTAAGTTAGTTTCTCAGTTTTTTTCAAGTGAATTGGGCTAGAATCCTTGTTCCCAATCTCTTAATGGACGTGGCCATGAAGCCCAAAATTTCCTAGTTCATGGATTGATTCCATAAAGCCTATTTGAAACTATACAAGTTTCCTATGTCAAGCTTAAAGCTTAAATCTTCAAGTGGGCCCCACAAAAATGAATTCAAGCCAAAATTAAGTAGGCCCATGCGCAAGCCCATGAGGGAGAAGGGGCTTCCCTCATAAATTTTTGGATGAGCCAAGATTTTCTAGAATGTTCTACATTCTTCTACTTTGTTCTTCAACATTCTTAAATCTTCTTCAACATTCTTGATTTTCTTAAAATATCTATGACACAAAAATCAGCCCAAAATAGTCAAGATAAGCTCACATTAAATGTGGCAAATAATCATCATGACAATTTATTGGCAAATTGCAAACTAGTCCTTCTACTTTTGGAATCTTTGCAAAATGGTCCCTAGGAATTATTTGCATTTCAATCCTTTTAGCAAGACAACTCATCATCTCTAGATCCTTCCAAGATGGCGCCACCCATCTCTATAAATACTTTCTCTCACTTTTCACTTAGTTTCTATTGTCATTTGTTCAAAAACCCTAAAGTTATAAGTCTTCTAGTGTTAGATTTATGAAGCAAGTTCTTGGATTTCCTTTGTCATTGATCTTCAAGAGGTAAATCCTAATCTTCTTCCTTAATCATGCCTATGTTCTTTAACAAGTTTATTGATTCAAAGTTTGTTTCTTAGTTGTTCATCATTTTCAAGTTTCTAAGTCTTGAACTTTGAAAAGTCATAATAAATTCTAGAAAAATCTAATGATTATGAAACTACTTTCTATCTTCTTGATATCATGCATATTATCTAAATCCAAGAGCATGATGTAATCAAAAAATTTCTTTCCTAAAAACCTAGCCTTGGCCGAGTTTATCAAAGTAGGTTTGGTAGAGTTTTGCTCATGTGTTGTCATGTATGATCATGTATTCTATATGGCATGTATGTCTACACACTCTAATCCATGTTATTTTCTTAAAATGAAAATCTTTACTCAAAAATCTCTATGTTGGCCGAACCCTAAGTGGGTGAGATTTGATGAGTTTTTGTTCATAGTTTTCCTTAATGATCTTAGAAATCAAACTCTTAGTATGTATGCTTAATAAATCTGAGTAGGTTTATTAAACTAAGAACCCTAGCCCTATGAACATGTTGAGGCCCAATCCTTGTATAAAAGAGTTAGGAAGTTTTGAGTTTGAAACTTAGTTGTTTAGTCACTAATTCATGATTTAGGTTAATCTAGGATCATAAATCCATGACTTAATCATGATTCGAAATTTTAGTCATTCAAATAGAGGCCGTGACTATGTATTAGGGTTTAGAATTTTTTAGTTTCTTGATTTGTAACTATTTGATTGTAATGGTTGAAGGTTAAGTGGGTACGACGTTTAAGCGGTATCTGAACTTCCGAGGAATCAGTAAGTTCACAAGAAAGTCTTCAAGAGGTAAGAGGGGAACAACTGAGGATTTATTCGATGGCTATATGCTATCCTGTGTCTGGTTGTAATTATTTGTCTGTTAGTAATTATTTTAGTTGTTTATTGTTGTATTATTTGCATCTGTGTGGTTTTAATTACATTTAATTGTTTATTTGTAATTATATTATGCTACTGTGATGCATGATCTGCCTGGGAAATATCTGTGATATAACTGTTGGTTGATGTGTGAGAAGCCTGACAGTGGTCAGTGCACAATTAAGTTAATCGGATAAAAGCTTTAAGAAGCTTTGCAAATTATATTCAATGTTTTAATGGTAAAATATTGATATATAATATTAAAGGAAGTTTTATGTTGAGAAAAATAAGGAATTCTGGAAAATATTATTATTTTAATAATTTATTTCTGAAAAAGTGCATTATGAGTCACAATGAGCGCGAAACCGTGAAAATATTTTAGCACTGCAAAATTTTACGTAAGGAATTCCGGAATATTACAAAATATTCTTTTATGAAATTAATTGGTGAAAATAAGTTAATTATGATTTTATAAAATTAAATAAGTGGAAAAAGTTAAGTTTTGGCTTAAAAAGCCTTAAAAATAATATTTGACGGCAAATTTGGAAAAGTGTAGACGGCAAATATTTTCGAAACGGCAGTGCATATTTTGAAGAAATAAAACCTCAAGTGACTCATTGGTTTGTGAAAAACTAAGTTTTATTTTTTTAGGAATTTATTAAAGAATTTCCAATTTGGAAAAGAATTTCTGAAAAACAAAAAATTCAACCGTGTTGAAAGTGCAATTGGACTTAGTAACCGAGACGTCGGGGTACTAAGTTTCTGTGTTGTGATGGACTTGAGGTCATTTGGACTTTGAGGTCCTATACCGTATACGTGGTGTATACCGTATTGAAATATTTGAAGATGTTTTCTAGTACCACGAACCTAAGACTGGTGCATCGGTCGAGAGGTGTCGTGATTGAGCACTCGGACTGTGAGGTCCTGTGTTGTAATAAAAGTTTTAAAAGTGTTTTAAAACTATGTGAGTCGTAAGTCATTTTGAGCTTCGGCAGAGAAAGATTGAACACAAAGAAAAAAAAATGAAACAAAAGTGTTTTCCATGCATCGGCAGACGTGCCTGCGGTTCGATGTATTAATTACCATCGGCGAAAGGTAATTTTTACTGTATTTTTCTCATGTGCCTAGTGAGGACATTTGATACCCCATCTTACTTGCTATTGGTGCCCTGAGTGTGGACATTAGCAATGTGTTTGGCTGCGTGCCTGGCCTTGTGTGTCTGTGTGGATGGGAAGAGGCGGTGTGCCTAGTGGCAGTGTACCAAGTTAGCCAGTGTGGCTACGGAGCCTGATCAACTCATTATATGTTGGGATATCTCATTAGATTAGGACAAAAATTAGATGATGAATATGAAGTGTCATGCATAATTTTCAAATCGATGATGTTTGGGGTGTTGAACCCACTGATAAACTATTTGTTTATAAATGTTGATATTTGGTAAATGTTGATGTGTTTATATGGTGGTTAGTATGTAGTTATTGAGTAAGATCCATGTATTGGTTTCTCACTCTTACATGTTCAGATGGACCCGGATATACCTTTGGTACAATCGAGGGTTCGAACGATCATGTTTGATCGTGCACAATACGGTGGTGCCCGGGAGATTAACCCTGGGGAACTTAGCGCCACCTACCATGGCCCGAGTAGAGAAGTTATCGGCACAATAGAGGAAGGACCACAGCAGAGAATTCATGTCGTGGAGACGGTCGAGGTATCTGTACCTCCAGTTTGGCTATACCTGCAGTACTTGGAAGAGCACGGATTGATGGATCCGCCACCTCAACCACATCTTCTTCAGATATTAGGACCGGAGGAACCTCCTGCTGAAGTGGAGTTAGATGAGGGGGAGGAAGATCCGGAGGAATACACTGAGGACGATCTTGAGTTTCACCCTCCTGCGGTTGATGATGAGGATTCTTCTGATGACGCAGTGGAAGCGGAGGCATCATCGTCAGATTCGTCAGTTGTAGGCGGGGTTGATCATCATGATCTTCCCAATGGGTTTGAGTAGCTTGACCAGCTATAGGTATAGTTTGGGGTAGTGAGTCTTGACAGTTTTTGATCTGGCTTCTAAGAGCCATAAGTTTTTGATATAGTTCTGAACTACTTGTTGCTGATGTGTATATATCTTTATTTTCTTTGCTTAATTTGATGGAGAATAGCCTATACTTATGAAGGCTCTTTTGTTATCTCCTATTATAGGTTGTGTGTATTTTAAAAGGTGATGTATATATATATATAGATATATATGTTTGTTTATGTTTACAATGATACACTGTTAAAAGAAAAAAAAATTCAGCACTATTTTCGTAAAGAAACAGTTACTTTAAATTATATTTTCCGAAAGAAACCAGCAATTAATAATTTAATTTCCGCTTTTGGGTAATAATGTGATGACCCTAGAGTAGGGTGTCGCAATTATCAGCACAAAGGATGGATGAAAAAAAAACCCAACTAAAACAACCACATACCCATCTTTAAATTAAAATTAACACAGAACCTGAACCAAGCTGTCCATGATTGTTCCATCCAAAGGCTATGTAATTTCCATCCTCCGTAGCAACCACTGTAAGGTTCCTCCCTACTCCAGCTTTGACAATCTTGTATCTTCAACTCAAGTTACTGCAATGAAATTTAGAACTTAGAAATAATGACAGGAAAAAAAACACTAAAATTGGCAAAAAAAAATTTAACCTTTATTTTGAAAAGAGTAAGACCAACACAAAACTCAACATTTAATTAAAGAGTAAAAATGGTATTAAGATTTGGGGAAAATGTGAGAGGTTAAATTGTGAGATTGTTTCACACCCCAAAATGATACTAAGATTTGGGGAAAATGGCAAAAGAATGAGATCAAGAGAAGCATAGAATTCAATTGAAGGGTAAGATCAAAGTGAACAAAAACTTGGGAAAGTGAAACTACCTTTGGAATCATCAAAGGCTAACCAAGGCAGTGCACTTTGTTTCGTTGGGAAAGTTAATTCACAATCAACAAATTCTTCCATTCCACTACTTTAGTTCCTAAACAGAAATGGAAGAAAATCAAAGTAAAATAAAATCAATCCAACCGCTTGAAATGGTAACCTATTCATCCATCTTTGTCACAATGACGTTTGTTTAATTCTGGAAAATTGGAAAAATTGGTGTCATTCAGAAAATGGGGGGAAAGAAAAGATAAATTGAGTGAGTGAATATGAACCTTAAAAGCAAACCCAATCACTGTTGGCCTTCAGCTCCTCTGTTTGTCGTCGCGCACTGCCAACCAAACAGATCCGCACAGGCCCTCCCACCGTCGCCTCCCTTCTACCGCTCATCATTCTGATCATTTTCCATCGTCCAGTCGCACGCCCAGGCGTCACCCTTCCATCGCCAATCAAACGCCATCGTGTCGCCGCCTCGCCACCCTTGTATTTTGAAATGTTTGAAACCAAAATTCAACTATCCTTTTTATGGGGTGGCTATGGTGCACCACCCACATTTTACACCACCCACTACACCATCCATGTGGCAAATTTTGGGCCAATCAAATTGCCACATAGGTTGGTCAAAATTTCAAACTTTCTAGTTGTATTATACTGCAGTCAAACTATATGAATATAGTATATTGTAGTATAATATATGTGTTTTTTGTATTAAAATATTATTTTGTAATATAATCAGTTTTTTTAATCAAAAAACATTATTTTAATATGGGTTAAATTTGCGAATACAAAGAGTACATATACTATACTACAATATATTGTATTCATATATTTGACTACAGTAGAAATACAACTAGAAAGTTTGAAATTTTGACCAAACCCATGTGGCAATTTGATTGGTCCAAAATTTGTCACATATGGGTGGTGCAAAATATGGGTGGTGCACCTTAGCCCAACCCCCTCTTTATATATTAGTAAGTATGGATAACTAAAAGAATTTTACCTGTATATACTAACAATAGAGATTATTAGTGCTCAGAATAAACCTTTGAAAAACACATGAAAATAAAAAAAATAAGTGATACAGTTTTATGCCACATGCCTGTCTGGCCGCATTTTTAATTCTTTTACGTGTCTTTATCCATGTTCTTGGTACATAATGTTTTATTTAATCGGTAATTTTTGCGACTTTATATCATGATTGATTAATTTAATAAAAAACCGTATTTTGTTGTTGTGAAATATACATTTTCTTGGCTAATACCATCAATTTTTTTTAATTAAAAAACTTGAAATTCAATATCAAAATATTTGTCATGTTAGCACATTTCAAGTAAGAACAAAATATCTACATTCTTAAGATTCTGATATGTTACTTGTTTAACTATTATATTAGTTAAGATTAAGATATTGAATATGTTATATTTGTATATGACATTGTGTTGGTTAATTTGTAATTTTATACTTGTCGAGTATTTTATTGATAATGAGATATACAAAGAATTGAGAAGAATCATGATAAGGTAAACAACTATAGGAAGTTCTTATTGTTTTATTTATTTGGTATGCTTTCTTATTGGCCAACTAAAAATGATGAAAACATAAATTAAGATGATGTACACACACATATTTAATACAAAAGTTTCTATTGACGTACCTGACTGTCCGTATTTCTATTTCTTTTACTCGTGTGTACTTTATTGTTGGTATAAAATATATTTTTGCCATTTGTATAAGATATGTATGTTTGTTCGGTAATTTTTGTGATTTTATACTGTGATTGGTTAATTTAAACACACACACACACACACACACACACACATATATATATATATATATATATCACATTAATGGCAGAGAAACTAAGATGTCAAATTTGATCCATCATACCAGCACCTCCAAAAGTGCAATAGCATTTGCAACCTTCTAGAAATAGTTAAAAGACCCAAAATAAAATTTAATAAAAAAATCCAAAACAAATTTTATATTACAATTATTACAGCAGTTCCTTCAAAATTTGTAATAAGGGGAATTCTGAGACTGTCTACCCATACTCTTTGATGTATAATGGAAAATAATAGCTATAGTAGTAGTATTAAATATGTTTAGGTTCCTACTTGCAAGTTGGAATGCATTAATTGTGTCCAATTTACTGCAGGCCCTTCCATTGCTCATAGACCTGAAGAATTAAATAGGCTGCCAACAACCTGCCCGAAGCCATAAATATACTTTGTATGTTAAATATAATTTAAATAATCAAAATGCATTAGAATATGAACCTGACATTCATTGGAAAATATAACTCCCTCGACTTATTAATCTTCTTAAGTCTGCCCATTTCATCTCCTCTTCTTCATCTACTTCCTTGCTACTCCTCTGATATGCATCATCACCCTTCCCACCCATTGCCTAACTCAAGCTTGCTGGGGCACATTTTTTCTTTTTGGGTGATGAAAAGACATTCCTTCCACTGCTCATAGACCCGGAGAATTAAATAGGCTGCCAACAACCTGCTCGAAGCCATAAATATACTTTGTATGTTAATATCATTTAAATATTCAAGGGAAATGCTAACCAGTGCTCTTAGGGCATTGGTTAAGGAAATAGAAATAGAAACTTTGTCTTGAAAAGTGTATTTAATACTTAGAAAATTTAAAAGCTACACTTTTCAATATGATTTTTCTATTTTTGGAATCCTTAACCAATGCCCTTAGGGAACTGGTTAGCAAGACCCAATATTCAAAATGCAATAGAATAATAACATGACATTCATTGGAAAATATAACTCCTTCAACTCATTAATCTTCTTAAGTCTGAATTTATAACCGAACAATACTACCAAAAAATTAAACATAAATAATGAATCTTGAAAGATAATTTAGGAGCCTAGAACAGATATATAGTGGCTATTAGTTGAAACTTAAACATAGTTCATTTGTGGCTATAAGGAAGAAAAACTTATACATGTGTCAAGCCTCAAATGCATGGTTCCCTAAGTGTTTGTTCAACAATATTGAAGTTATGTTTGTTGTCTTCATAAGCATGTTCCACTCTTGTAGTCTATTGGTTCATTCAATGTAAATTATAAGAAAGGCCACACACGATAAAGTAATAATTCAGCCATGAAAATCATGGCAATGAAGTTGCCTTATAGACACCAAATTGTGACATGAAGATAAAGATTGCAAATGTCCGTTGGAGAGTAGCAAATGTCAGTTGGAGAGATGGGTTCCTCGACAAAAAAAGTCTAGATGGGGAGAAAGTTCTGCAATAGATATATGTAAAAAAGTTAATTAATTACAGTGGATAATAGAAGAGGTAATATGATGGATACTTGCCTTAGCAAACCAAATACATTATACTGATCGATATGTTGAAAACTTTGAAACGATGAAAGCTCATTCCTTTTTTAATAAAATTAAATATTTGAAAGCTCAATAGATATACATACTTGTATGTGGGTCAAACATAACAGAGCTTGGCTCAAGTGTTTAGCATATCCTTGCTTAATTTATTTTCAAATTTGGTCTGTTTTTTCTTCCCGACACAGTGGCTGCTCCTTCCTCTTGTGTTTCCGGAGAGGGTGCTCAACCATTTTCTACCTTTGCAATGAAACAGAGCTGCCTTTGAAAAAATAGGAATATAAATTTATCCAAGAATGGTGTTAATTGATAGAGATTTTGAATAAAATAATTGTTTGAGTTCAAGATAAGGTTATGTAAACATTCATTAATTAACCAGTTACTATTCTACCGAGTTTAGTCTGGTCAATATAAATTTGATTCAATTCATTTGCTCGATTTAAAGATTTCCAAGCTTTTACCCTGAGCCTAGTGAGTATAATTTGGATTTACTTAAATCTAACAAATCATACTTAAGTTTTCATAGCAACTTCTAAAAGAAACTTGCACAAAAACTTCTGTAAAACATCTTAAATTATAGTTAGAATAATAATCTGTGTCAACAATCTTGAAGAAACATAAATATAAAAGATCTGTGTTGTGTGAATTCAGTTTGGTGGTTGTCTAACCTAGAACTGCATGTTAGTGATTCCTAGTCTGCATTGCAGTATTGTGCTAATAGTGCAAAAGTTTGGATCTGGAATTTACCAAATTTATAGTTCAAAATCTGAAACTAAGTTTATAGTCTTCAATATACTTAACCAATAATTTACTCATCATTAAATGGATACATGATTTCAAATATAGAAGGAAAAAATAAATCCTTAAAAATAAGCCTCACCAAGTGAAATCTCTTTACCTATTAATATAGATAAAATCAGGAGTACTAATCTCTTAACCATAGGTAACAAATGGTTCACTCTCTGCAGTTTTGCCATTATTCCCTCAGCCGGCTTCACAAAGAAAGCACCGAATATTTTTTGTAACCCCAAGCCATATAAGACCTTTCTGGTGTTCGGATGCATGTCTTTTATCCTAAAAGAATGGGAAGAGAGATGTTATAACTTTTCACAGCCAAAAACAAATAATCTTTGAGAAAATAAACAAAGAGAACTACCCCTATATGCAAAATGAAAATGTAGGAATGAGAAATGAAATTGTAGTCCCGTTATTAGTGAAAATAGTTGAAGCCAGAACTCCCTAAAATACCGTAAAACCATCCAAACATCAACATATCAATATATTAAGACATAATGGTTAAGGATTTATCTCATACAGCATGTATACAATAAAATAAAGAATCACATCACATATTGAATATAAAAAAACACCTAGACCCACTGCAAGCTTAATTTCTTATGAGTAAAGGTATTCACTGTCATTTTCATCATCACAAAATAGCACAGTCATGAGTGGTTTAAGTATTTAATCAAACAGGACCGAGGCAGCAAGGACATCAAGTCAAATTCTCAATTTCAGATTTCATCATCACTGTCAATGCCCATAATGTTCAACACAGATTCATATCTGATGTAATGGAGGAAAAAAAAAACAAAGAAAGATTGCGTTACAATAATTTACCATATTTGATCTAAAAACTGAATTCTTCCAACACCAGAAATTGAATCCGAATTTGATGGTTGTATTCTCAATGCCTTCGTATATTATTTGCGTTACTTGTCCTCCTAGTTCGTATCTCCGTTTGATCCCGGTTTCTACGTTGTCGAAAACACTGGGTGCACGTTTTCTGCTCTCTCTCTCTCTCAACGGGTCTATCTCTCTATGTGTATGTACTTTGTTGCCTCCCTTATGAGTGTGCATTCTTGGCCATTTATTGGAGTGAGCCACACGTCTTTACCTGTCTATGTGCAAATCAATGAAAACCAAAATGATGGAGAGAGCATAGCCTAATTACTTTCCTCAGAGGCATTACGTTGATGATATGCAGTTATGGGTTATGTTATTATGCAGTTAAAACTTAAAAGGAGAGTGAGTGAGTGATGAATAAAAACTGCACACTAGTGGAAATAATATAATATACGGGAACGTTTTACGTCAGTTGACCATATGTTTGACGTTAAAAATGAGGCGGTGGCAGTTTTGTAAATATTAAATCACTATTTGCGTCAGTTGTGTAAAGAACTGACGTTAAAAGTGATTTTAACACTTTTAACGTCAGTTGTTTATACAACTAACGTTAAATGTGTGATTTTTACGGCAGTTAAATAAATAACTGACGTAAATAATTATGAAACTCATTTCTTTCGTTGACATCTCCCTGTTGTCACTCTTAACGCAGATCACTCCATATAGTGCAGTTTATTTCTAAACCTTTTTTTTAAACAAGTTTATTTTTAATCTTAATTAATTAGCTTGAATTAGTAAACAAATTCTTGTGCAAATTAAAATAAATAAACACTTAACATAAAACAAGTTATATATGTATAATCAAATCGTATCTCATTGAAGCGATTCATAAGTTACAATTACATGATTAAAAGATAAAAAATTTCTGCAACATAGCCCTAAAATATAAAAAAGTTTCTGCTTCAACATCATTTATTCTTCTCATTCATGTCCTCAGAAACTCCAATTAATGGATGCATCTCCTCCCTCACTTGAATTCCATGATGCATCGCGCGTGAATCCACAGTCACTAGCAGCGAAAGCAAAATGAAAGGGATCTTTGCATCACCTCCTTCACTGGAATTCCTTGATGCATCGTCTTGAATCCACAGTCACTTCCGGCCAAAGCAGAGTAAAAGGGATGACTGGGATGAAATAAAGTGAGGGAATCACATTACGTGATTTACACAACCTTACCATCCATGTTACGTGATTTACTCAACCTCAGAAGTTTTTTGACCATTAAGACAGAGACCTTTAAGTCTAGGTATAGGAAGAAATAACAAAAGTCTCAGAGCCATTTTGTGAAGGAATAGAAAATGCACGAAATATAGAGGAAATGATCGAAGAGGCTGTATTACAGACTGATACAGAAGAATGATACTTTATATAGAGAAGAGAGACTAGCTGATTTTCTTGAAAACTGATCTATAAACTTAATGCTCATTAAGAGGATTAAGTTACAAGGTGCATGGGTAAGTAGCACAGTAGCCAAAGGAATGAATGTTTTTGCAAAAACTTATACACTTTTAACGTCAGTTGTCTTCAACAACTGACGTTAAAAGTGTTTTTAAATAAAAAATATTTATTTTTAACGTCAGTTGTTTAATACAACTGACGTTAAACAATGACTTTTAACGTCAGTTGCTTAAGAGAACTGACGTTAAATAAATGACCTTTAACGTCAGTTGTTACAAACAACTGACGTAAAATGTTGTTTTATTTTTGGTTTTTGATTATAACGTTTACACCCGCGCGCCTTCTGCACTTCGCTCTGTACGTCTCTGTTCTTCTCTTTTCATCACGCTCACTCTCACTCTCACTCTCACTCTGCCCTAATCGCGAGCTCATCTCCACCGCAACCATCGCGAGGGCTTCTTCGCCACCACCATGAGGTACACTCTTAACCCCTAACTCTGTCTTTCCCGCTCATTCTTTGCAATAACTTGACATCTCTCTTTCCCCTTCCCGCGCACTAACTCTCCTTGTCCCTCTGCTCTCAGTAACCACATCGAACGTTGGCCACCACTCGAGCTCCCCTCCCCACCACCACGTGAGCACCTATTTCTGGTGAGTCTTTAGGGCACATTTTTTTATTTTTGGTTTTGAGTGTATGTTGAAACTGTAGTCTCAGTAGTTGAAACTTGAAACTGTGAGTTTGAGTTGTTTGGAATGTCTCTATTTTTGGTTTTGAGTGTATGTTGCTCTGCTGGTTGGTCTGTCACGGTCGTGATGCTCATCACGGCTAGGCCGTGATCAGTTCTGCCTGTGAGGGTCTGGTTCAGTTGGCACGTTACGGCCGTGATGGACATCACTGCCAGGCCGTGACCAGTGCTTGGCAATCTTCAAATACTAGTTTTCAATCTCCCGTATTGTCCTTATATTGGATATATGTTTTGTATATCTACAGATTCTATCTAGTTATGGATCGTAGTTGGATGGTTTGTAAGCGCACTAGTGCTGAGTATTTGAAGGGGGTGGGAGAATTTATAGAATTTTCTCAAAGGAATGTTCCTAATAGTAATGGAATGTTCTGTTGTCCTTGTGTCAAGTGTTTGAATACGAGGAAATGTACGGTGAAGGATATACGTACTCATTTGATTTGTGAAGGGATTTGCTTGAGTTATACAAGATGGATATGGCATGGTGATGTGTTGTTGAGTAGTACGGCAAGTGTCTCCCAAAGTGAGGACGTTGACGTAGATATGGAGGATGATCGAGTAGAGGACATGATCCGTGATATTGGACAATAATCTTTTCATCGAGCTCATGTGTATGATAGGTTGTACGGTGATGCGGATAAGCCTTTATATCCAGGGTGTACTACTCATACACAGTTGTCGGCTGTGCTAAAATTGGTTTGTGTGAAGGTGAGAAATGGTTGGACCGATAAAAATTTCACGGAATTGCTTGAAGTGTTGAAAGACTTGCTTCCAGAGGACAACACATTGCCTGACCGTAACTATGAGGCCAAGAAGGTATTGTGTCCGATGGGTATGGAGTATAAGAAGATAAACGCATGCCCCAATGATTGCATATTGTACACCGGTGTTCATGAAGACAATCATGATTGCCCCAAATGTGGGTTATCACGATACAAAGTGAAGGGTGGTGATGATGATGATGATCTTGATGATGTGAGAAAAAAGGGTCCTCCTGCGAAGGTGTTGTGGTATCTTCCAATAATTCCAAGGTTCAAGCGATTGTTTGCCAATGCGAAAGATGCGAAGAATCTTAGATGGCATAATGATGAGAGGAAACATGATGAAAAGGTTCGTCATCCTGCTGATTCTATGCAATGGAAGAATATTGCTACTATGTTTCTGGATTTCACCGATGAGCCAATAAACCTAAGGCTTGGACTTGCTACGGATGGAATGAATCCTTATGGTAACATGAGTAGTATTCATAGTTCATGGCCTGTTCTGTTGATAATTTTCAACCTGCCCCCTTGGTTGTGCATGAAGCGCAAATACATGATGTTGTCTATGATGATTTCGGGCCCAAAGCAACCGGGAAATGACTTAGATGTTTATCTAAGTCCCTTGATTGAAGACTTGAAAACGCTGTGGGTGGAAGGTGCTGATGTAGTTGATGGGTATTCTCATGAGACTTTCAAGCTTCGTGCCATGTTATTTTGCACCATCAACGACTTTCAAGCATACGGTAACTTGTCCGGGTACAGTGTCAAGGGGCATAAAGCATGCCCTATATGTGAAGAAGGCACATACTACACTAAGTTGCATCATGGAAACAAGACGGTTTACCTTGGGCATCGGAGATTTCTTGGACGTGATCACCCATATCGTAAGATGAAAAAAGCTTTTAATGGATGCCAAGAGACAGAAGAAGCTCCGACAGCCTTAATTGGAGAGCAGGTTTATCAGAGGGTAAAGGGCGTCGATGTTATATTCGGCACGTCCAAAAAGAAAGGTAAAGCTGCTGAGAAAAACATATGGAAGAAGAGGTCGATATTCTTTGATCTTCCATACTGGCGCAAGCTTGATGTCAGACACTGCATTGATGTGATGCATGTGAAGAAAAATGTGTGTGATAGTGTGATCGGGATGCTTCTCAACATTCAAGGCAACACAAAGGATGGTGTCAATGCTCGTCTCGACCTCGTTGCTATGGGTATACGAGAGCAGTTAGCTCCAGTTGTTGAGGATGGTAAGCGGACTTATTTACCGCCAGCATGTCATACTTTGTCAAAAAAAGAGAGACAAATTTTCTGCGGGTGTCTTCAGGGCATCAAAGTTCCACATGGTTACTCTTCAAATATGAAGAGGCTTGTCTCTAGTGATCTTAAATTGGTTGGCTTAAAGTCTCATGATTGTCACATCTTGATGCAACAACTTCTGCCCGTTGCTATTCGTGGTATTGCTCCAAAAAATGTGAGACATGCCATTACTCGATTGTGCTCATTCTTCAATTCTATATGTAGCAAAGTCGTTGACCCCCGTATGTTGGATGACTTGGAAGTTGAGGCTGCTACAATCTTGTGCCAATTGGAGATGTATTTTCCTCCTTCCTTTTTCGACATAATGGTTCACTTAATTGTTCATTTGGTGAGGGAGATTAGATTATGTGGGCTGGTTTTTCTGAGATGGATGTACCCAGTTGAGCGCTACATGAAGATATTGAAAGGGTACGTGAAGAATCCTCATCGTCCGGAAGCATCTATTGTTCAAAGGTATGTTGCAGAAGAAGCTATTGAGTTTTGTTCGGACTACCTTCATAACACGGATCCTATAGGGGTTCCTAAGCCTCGGCATGATGAGATCAGATGTCAAGGTAAGGGTACACATGGCTTAAAAATTAATAGCAAGGGTCGGGAGGAAGTACTTCAAGCACATTTGTATGTATTGAACAACATCGATTGTGTTCAACCTTTCTTATTTGAACATAAAAGAAAAGTCAATCAAGAAAACCCTCGAATGAGCGAAAGGTGGTTGTTGAACAAGCATAACAAGACTTTCTTACCATGGTTCAAGGAAGAAATGCTTAAGGATGGTAGTACTGCTTCTGATGACGTAAGATGGCTAGCACGCGGGCCTAGCTTCAACGTCATATGTTGGAGCGGATACGACATAAATAACCTTTTATACAAAGGAACAAGATAACAAGAGTACCATGCAAAATAGTGGGGTTATGATCGTGGCCGAAGCAATGCACTTCTCTAGTGCAAAGGACACAATACCCGTTAAAGCACCAACACCTTACTTTGGATATATTGAAGATATTTGGGTGCTCGATTACACTAAGCTTACGGTGCCGGTTTTTATATGTAAGTGGGTTGATAGTAACGGTGGTGTACAAACCGACGAATTGGGGTTCACATTGGTAGACCTCAACAAGTTAGGTCATATAAATGAGCCTTTCATAATGGCTTCCCAAGCAAAACAAGTGTTCTACATCACTGATCCTTCTAACAAAAGGTTGTCCGTGGTTCTCCAAGGAAAAAGCATGTATAATGGTAGTGATGAAAATCAAGATTCAAATCTTGATATTCCTGAGACTCCTTCTTTTTCAACAAACATGCCTACTATAATCGAGGAGACACAGGTGGACGATGTACATGCCACTCGTGATGATCATCACGAAGGGATATTGATATAGGTAGTTTAAACTTAGTATACATTTATTTTTATTTATACTTCTGTATTTATTTTGAGTTATAACCTATGTTAATAAATATATATTGTTTCTGAACAAGCATAGATATGGATCAATCGGATAGCCCACATGCACGGGAGGACACTGTGGGGCCTACGCAGGACCCGATCGCGCCTACGCCTGATTCTAGTATAAGTTTACATGTTATATACTATCTTTAGTCCTTCTTTTTAATGTAAGTTTATAATGTTACAACCCTCTATTTTATCATTTTTTTTGTCCATACAGACATCACAGGCTCATAGGAAATGGGGTAGAGGAGCCACGACGTTGAAGAAACTAGAGAAGGACAGGCAAAGCGGACAGAAGCTTGAGGTGTCCTTCGATGCTAATCTAAATGCCCAGGGACCCCATGCTAAAGAATTTAATAAGTGGGTGTTTCTACAAGCGAAGCAGCACGTAAGCATCAACTACAACCACTGGAATGACGTTCCACAGAACGTTAAGGATCAGATTTGGGAGGCTATCACGATATTTTACCTTTACATTCGTTTGATTTACATTATTAGATAATTATCGGAGTTATAATCCATCCAGTTGTTATGTATTTAATGTGTAGGTAGCTTGGACTGTGCCAAATGACGAGGATCATCGTCATAAATGTATGAAAATGGCATCAAAGCATTGGAATGGGTTCAAGCATGATCTTACCAGGTACTATGTATCTGGGAAGAAGCGGCTTGATAAAATGTTCTCGGATTATCCCTGGATTGATCAGGATACTTGGGATATGTTTGCTAGGAGTCGACAGGATGGAGAATTTCAGGTTGGTTGATTAAGTTAATTTTGTATGCTTCTTATAGATCATTTAACTGTATTTAATTATGTGTTTTTGTTTGAATAGGCTAAGGCAGATAAGGGTTGGCAGAATCAGGCGAAGAACGTCCACCGCCACACCATGTCTCAGGGTGGGTACCAGACTCGGATCGAGGAGATGATGGCGGATAGGCTGAGGGTGAAGCAGGAAGAGCACTCTGCTAGGATTGAAAGAGGAGAGGTGCCTGAGGGCACACCATTAAGTCCTTCGACGGGCATTGATCGCGAGGATGTCTGGTTAACCGGCCGCATGACAAAGACGGGATCTTTTAAAGTTGATGCCACTCACGAAGTGGCAGATAAGATTGTAAGTAAATAATTAACTTGATTTCAATTGATATTTGTATAGATATTTTTAACACTTTTCACTTGCACGTTTTTTCATTTTTTCATTGTAGATGGATCTTAAAGCACAATCCTCCCAGGGCTCATTCGTCCCTTCTGGACGGCGGGACGTCTTGATGACTGCTCTAGGCAAGCAAGACCATCCTGGTCGGGTTATCGGTGTTCCTGGGAACGTGACCATCAAAGAATATTATGGCAAGTCTGCTTCACGAAAGCGGGTGGTCGATGAATCATCAATTTTGGATGACATTACTCAGCACCTCATCTCCAACCCTGCTATAACAACACATCTGATGCAAAGCTTAATATCCAACCTATAATTCAAGCAGTCGCTTGCCAGAGAGCTTTCCTCCGACGGTTCATCCCAGGACACCGCAGGGCATGCCAACCCTTCACATGTGACCACAAAAGAGAGTTATAGTAGGGCACATGTGGAGGACGATGAGTTGGCAGCTAGGGAGCGGGAGTTGGAAGTCCAACGCCATGAGCTTGAGTTGGAAATGAAAAGGCGTGAGCTTGAGTTGGACTTCAAACGACGTGGGCTCGAAATGTTAACAAAGGTATGTATTCATTATTAATGTCCACATTAGTCAAATAATTACTTGTGTTTTTTTTAATTATCAACAACTTATCTATTTTATTTTTCCTAAATTGAAGGCCAAGTCGATGTCGGTGTCGCTGTCACCTGTCACTCGTTTGTTCTCACTTGGTGAGGATTATGCGTTTGAGATTTTTGAATGTCCATTGGAGCACGATGGATGGGTGGCACGCCCAAATCAACGGAGGATATTTTCCTTCTGTGGTGAAGATCTCGGGCACGCCTACAGAAATAACGTCTGGATGGCCAGCACAGTTTTGAGTCTCTGGTGCACGTAAGTTAATTTTAATTTTATAACTTATTTTTGGTATTTTTCCATTTAATAATTTATTTTAATTTCAATATATATATTATTTAATTAACATCCACACCTTTTCATATCTTAGGTATCTCCATCGTCTTCAGCTTGATAAGGGCGTTGCATCAGTTTACGGCTTCTTAGATCCGTCAATCCTTGTGCCCCAATTCTTTGTCGGCGATGCATTTAGCAAATACATAGGGAACTTGTTGGGAGACAATCAGAAAGAATTATATCTGGCTCCCTTCTGTATGAAAAACCATTGGCAGTTGTTCGTACTTCACCCGTTTAGGCATACTGTCATATTCTTATGCTCTCTCCACCAAAAGCCGCCACAGGAGGTGGTGGAAGTTGTAAATAAGTAAGTAACTAATCTTAAATTTAATTTAAGTTTTAATATCAGTTGTTTTTAGTTTATTACACACATGATATATGAATTTGTTAATTGACATGATTATTTGTTTATGATAGCGCGCTGAAGGCGAGTAGCATAAGTTGCGCCAACGGGAGAAGTAGGACTTCTATGGCTAAAGCAAATCCTGAATGGACCATCCTCAAGGTTTGATAGTTTATTTATCATATAATTAATATTATAATTACTAATTTATATGTATATTCAACTGACATTGAAATTAATTTTGTTTGTAGTCTCGATTTTAACCTGACGAGTGGTCGTGCGGCTATTATGTGATGCTTCATATGCTGAACATAGTCTCCGCATCTATTACGGATGGATGGAATAAGGTAATATTTAAACAACTTGTTAAATTATATATTATAGTTTTGAAGATGACTTGCGTTAATGTTATTGTTATTATTTGAACGTGTGTAGGCATTTAACGACCAATCGCCTCTTCAAGAAGATGAGTTTAGAGACTTGAGGATGCGCTTAGCTGAATTCTTCTTCAAGTATGCGACTGAAAAAGGAATTGACAAGATACCTCCGCAATACTTAGATGAATAATTTTTTTGTCAGACTTTAGAAACTAATTAATAACATGTATATATATATATATATATATATATATATCCTTAGATTGGTAGTTTTGTTTTTAGACATTAGAGACTAAAATTTATATATATATATATATATATATATATATATATATATATATATATATATATATATATATATATATATATATATACTTGTAGATAGTTATGTTTTTCCTATACATGGGTTTTGGTTTTAAGTCCCCCCATTGTTAATATTGAAATTTAAGGGTAGTGTTTGCAATTCTGTAATGTGTGTGATATTCTATGTTACTGAGATATTTACTGAATGCAGGGATAGCTGAGGGGAATGATATTTTAAAACTGAATTTTAAAAAAAAATCTATTAACGTCAGTTGTATCAAACAACTGACGTTAATAGTATTTTATAAAATATACTGTACACTATTAACGTCAGTTGCAATAAAAAACTGACGTTAAAATTAAAACCTTTAACGTCAGTTCTTTACCACAATTGACGTTAGTTTTAACAAAATTAATGTCCGTTGTGTTAAAGAACTGACGTTAATAGTTTTATGTTTAACGTCAGTTGTTTAAACAACTGACGTTAATTTTAATTCTTTACCACATCTGACGTTAAAATATTAATTATTAACGTCAGCTGTATTTACGTCAGACAATATTCTGACGTATAAAATCAATTTTAACTGACGTAAAAAGCACTTATTGCACTAGTGGCAGTTTTTCAAATTTGAAATTAATGTAGTCAGTTTTTTTTTTTTTTTGGTTTTAGAATCCAAGTTTTGATAACCCACGCTGATATTCATTCTCCCCTGCCATAAATTTGAATATGTAAACTGTGTTGCACAACTGCCTGGCTTCCATTTCAGTTACCTTTTTTTTATTAGTTTTCAAAAGTTAAATTTTTTTAACTATGGTTTAAAGGAAAAATTAGGCAATATTTAAAGTTGGACACCAAAATTTGAACTTTGCCATTATCTATTAGTATAGATTATTCCTATAAATATAAACAAGTAAAAATATTATTAAATAAACTCTAAAAATATGAAATTAAAAAAAT
This sequence comes from Sophora flavescens, assembly GCA_030762895.1. Taxonomy (NCBI): domain Eukaryota; kingdom Viridiplantae; phylum Streptophyta; class Magnoliopsida; order Fabales; family Fabaceae; genus Sophora; species Sophora flavescens. Next base: position 10,592,450 of record JAUPTC010000012.1, read on the forward strand.
GTAAAACATTATTAAAAACTAAATTACTTAAATTTATGGACAAAACTCAATCAATTAGCATATTTAGGAGTACAAATCCACCCAATAAGCACATAAAAATCACATAATCTAGAAGATTATCAATCCGTTATCTTTATTTTAGGTTTTAATTAGGTTCCTCTTTTTTTTTATTCAAAATGATCCCTTATTTTGCAAAATTATACCAATGTAGTCCCTTTTTTTAATTTTTTTTACCGAAATGGTCCTTATTTTGTAAAAGTTAAACTCATGCGGTATCTTTTTTGTTGCCAAATGGTCTCTCATTTTTATTTTGTTCCGAAATGATCCCTTATTTTGCGAAAGTTATACCAATGTGGCCCTCTCGATCTGTACAATAATTTAAACGGAAAAAACACATTGAAACTTAAATTAAAGATAAGGGATCATTTCAGAACAAAAAATAAAAGATGGACCAAATTGAAATATGAAATAAATGTTCAGGGTTTATGCTAAATTTTTTTTATTACTTATCCACGTTGTTCATTGTCTCCTTCAGACGCTCTTTCCCAATTACAAAACCTACAGACACCTGTCAACAAAAAATCCATCCGTGTCTGCCAAGAACACCACGAAGATTGGAACCCTCATCTCCATGTTCTCATCCAGTTCGAAGGAAAGTTCGACTGCAAGAATCCAAGATTCTTCGACTTGGTATCCTCAACCAGGTCAGCACATTTCCATCTGAACATTCAGGGAGCTAAATCAAGTTCGGATATTACACAGTATATTGAAAAGGAAGGAGTATTCGTCGACTGGGGAGAATTCCAGATAGATGCTAGAATTGCTCGTGGTGGTCAACAATCAATACAGGAGGTATATGCAAAAGCATTGAACTCCGGTAATAAATGCGAGGCATTAAATGTCATTAAGGAGCTGGATCCTAAATCATTTGTTTTATAGTTTCATAATCTAAATAGTAATTTAGATCGCATTTTCACTCCACCACGAGTAGAATATGTTCCCGTGTTCACATCTTTCTCCATAATAGATGATATGAAATAATGGCTGGGTGACAATTTATTATTTGAAGACGGTACCGCTGCGCGGCCTGAAAAACCCAATATCATAATCATTGAGGGTGCTAGCAGGACAGGGAAGACTATGTGGGCCCGTTCATTGGGTAAACATAACTATTTATGTGGACATCTAGATTTTAATCCACGTGTTTACTCCAATGATGCTCAATATAACGTCATTGATGATGTCACTCCCAATTATTTAAAATTAAAGCACTGGAAAGAAATAATTGGGGCCTAGAAGGACTGGCAAACAAACTGTAAGTACGGGAAACTGGTTCAAATTTAAGGCGGTATCCCAACAATCGTGCTGTGCAATCCTTGTGAGGGGTCCAGCTATAAAGCCTTCCTTGATAAGGATGAAAATGAAGGGCTCAAAAACTGGACCATCCATAATGCTCAGTTCGAGTTCATCGACTCCCCCCTCTATCAAACCACAACATAATGCAGCCAAGAAAAAGAAGTTGAGAAGAGTTAGAAACGACTTGCCATGTGGCTGTTCAAGCTATGTCCAACTCAATTGCAGAGGCATGGGATTCACGCACAGGGGAATCCATTACACGACATCAACTGGAGAATGGCGTCTATATCTGGGAGGTGCCAAATCCCCTCTTTTTCAAGATCCTGGACCACAAAATCAGGATCTTCCCAACCAACAATGACCTGATACACTGGAGGTGAGGTTCAACCACAACCTGCGAAAGAGACTGAGCCTTCACAAGTGCTACCTGACATGGACAATCTGGACTACCTTTCATCCATTGACTGGGATTTTTTTCACTAGAATTAGGTTCAATGTTCTTAGATTTTTAGAGGAAATTAGTGTAATTTCCATAAATAATGTTGTAAGGGCAATTAGACATTATTTAATTGATGTATTAGGATTGCACATCCGTTCACAACAATATTGTCATATTCAATATAAACTTTATTGATCAAACATTCCTGATATGAAAATACACTATACACTATAGGGTTCCTAAGATCTCCTCAATGGGATTTACAATATACAAGTACAGAGCATTCCTCTGGATATTAGATAAATCAACTGTTGTTCCCTCCTTAAAATCGGTATTACAAATGAACTTATGATACTTGTTCCAGTCGTATGTCAATCTACCAGTTGAGTAGGTTGAATCTCCAAATATATCAAACTTGTGTTTACCAACAAGCCTGAAATGATCTCTCTGACTGGGACCAATAAAAGCAGTTGCAACATTGTTACAAGATGTGGTGAACACAGACCCAAATGATGGGAGGGTATCATCGGGCCTCATATCCACAACCAACTTGATATAAACTGGAACCCTTGTCTTCTCTATACGGCTAGCATTATTTAATTTGAACTGGGTTGAGGCCTTGAAACCTGTGATCTGGATCCTATCAACATGCCTTTGATAGGGTGTAACCCCTAAAGGGATATTACTCACATGCCATACATATACACTTACACCAAACGTAGTGTCAATAGTGGATCCCTGTGTAAATTGTTGGGCTTGAACTTTAATGGGCTGCCTTCTGAATACCCCTGCTCGTTGAACCCTTGTGTTGAACCTGGGATTTGTGTTCGAGTTTTTGAACCCCCTTGTTTGTGAAGAGGTTTCTTGGATAGGCATTGATCCAATCATGAGTGGACTAGATCTCCTCTATGCAAGGCATTGATCCAGGGCATATGAATCGGGATCAATCTCCACTTTAATCCCCATTATTGATTTCCAAATTCGAATTTCGAATTTAAAGGGTGTAGCGGGTTATCTAAGCTTTGTATCCAACACCTGATTGACTGGCAGGAAATGCTTTCCCTTTTGTTTTTCCTTTTCCGTACCCGACAATTGATAGTGGTGGGGCCCACATAGTTGGGGGCGGCCAATCGATGAAATCCTGACTAGATCCAACCTCGGTTATGCCAATGGATATCTTCCTCAAAAGGGCTGCCAAGGCATATGAATCGGGACCAATCTCCACTTTAATTCCCATTATTGATTTCCGAATTCGAATTTCGAATTTAAAGGGTGGAGCGGGTTATCTAAGCTATGTATCCAACACCTGATTAACTGACAGGAAATGCTTTCCCTTTTGTTTTTCCTTTTCCGTACCCAACAATTGATAGTGGTGGGGCCCACATAGTTGGGGGCAGCCATCCGGTAAAATCGATGTGCCGATCAAGGCTAGGGTTGTAAGTCGATGTGCCGATCAAGGGTTAGGTTTGGAGTCATGACAAATTTTTATACCCAATTTCAGACGCTTATGTACTTATATAAATTATTTTTCGAAAGCAACCAGCAAATTATCTTTTTTATTTAAATTCCGCATGTGTTACGTAGTAATACCTAGTGGGGGTGTTACATTACTGCCATTAAAGTAGGAATTGTGGCGTGCTTGCATTTCCAAGTACTTTACAATAAAGTGGTTAGTTACTTGGGTTGGGTGTATGTTGTCCCAAAATACATATTTTGAAGGGCCATCACACACTGATGTGTGTTCATTACAAAATAGAGCTACTTCAATTATGCCGCTCCCACAACTTCCCCGATTTTTTACCTCGAAACCTAAGTCATAGAATGTCACCATGTATACAAAATAAATATTAGAACAAATTATTCATGCTTTCTGTGTTATTCATATATTTCTCTTTTATTTTAGAAATATGAAAATATTAAACAAGAAAAAAAACTGTTAGTATTTTAAAGCACAGTTTTGTAATATACTGAAAAAACCATTCGTATACATTGTTAATTTTCAGTATATTTTAAGAAGATAACAAAGAATTTAAAATAATCTTGTTTTTTTTTTTACAGAATCTTGTCTAGATATTTACACAATAAATTTTGTTATTAAAACATATATGTCAAAGTTCACTCTTATACTAATTTCTAACCATCGCTTTTAGTTTGACCTATAATGACTTGAACTTGTAATTTTTTATTGGAAAAGGAATAATTAAGACTGATTCTAACATAGAGAGAGCAAATTATTATGACTAATTTCTTCACTTTTCTTTAAAATTATATTATTTTTATTAAATTATTACACAATTTTAATATAAAACTATAAATAGAAGTTTATATGTAATTAGTTTAATATTATGTTAATAATATTATTTATAAAAATGTTTTATATAAAAAGAAAATTAAGATTTTACCTAATAATTTTTAGGACATTAAAATAAATAATATTATCATATAAAATATATTTAACTTATTTTTTACACTTAATTCACATTAGTTTCACTATATTATTTTATTAATATAACTTTCACGATAAGGAATATAATATATCGTATAAAGTTCATTAACAGATAAACAAAATTATTGTTAAAGATATATTTATTTTTTAACATAATTTACTTATATTTAATGACTAGTTTTAAAAAATATATTGCAATATATTGTCTAATTATTGTTAAAATATTTAATTTTTGTCTGGTTATGTATTATTATAAAATATGTATGTTAACTCACCCTAGAAAACAAGATTTTATCGAATACATTAAGCAAGAAAATATATATTTATTAAAACTATTGATAATAAAATAATATATTACTATGATATGTAACTAAAAAAGCCACCTTTTATCGTATTTAATAAAGAAAGAAAAAAGAGACTTCTGAATTAATTAATAAAAATAAATATTTATACATTGAAAATGTAAAATATTCAATAAATAAATCCTATAACTTTACAAAAAATTAAATATATTTATTATTTCTCTTCATTAAATAGATTATATATTTTTCATATTAAAATTATTTTTAGTTATTCTCTTTTTAATAAAAATTATAAGCTCAAGATATTTGATCAAATTAAAATGAATGATTTGAAATTAAAGAATAAAATTAGAGTCATTTGACATGCAATATATATATCTCACCATATTTGTCAGGTTGATTGCAAAAGTTGATCATTGGGCTATACATGATGTGTAAACAACTCTGCTTCTGCTCCGTGAAAGCATTGCAAGCATAGTGATCGCCAATTTTCGACATCCAAGATCATAGAGGTCCTACAATTTTTTACAATTTATTTTATAAGGAAACGGTGGTGTTAAAAGAGTACGACAAGTTCTCTAACTAAATATATCAAGTTACGAATTATACACCAAAATTAAACTACAAAAACAAAAACAAAAAACATCTATTCAACACCTTACTGCAAACAATACCAAATACATAAATCATAAATGCACTAAACCAAACATAATGAGTTGAACGTAAAATTAAATATTTTACACAAATTGTGTCACCTTTTTTAACTTGATTTATGTTGTCTTAAAAAAAATTGATTTATGTAGAAGAGAGAGAAGATGGAAAAGATTATTTAAGTATATAAAAAAAGTATAATAAGAAGTGTAAATTATTTTTAAGTAAAGAGAAAAGCAAGTAACAATTTAATCAAAATACATTTAAAAATGCATTAAGTGTAAAAAAAATGAAAGTAATAAATTATAAGCTAGTGAGATTAGCAGTCGAGCTAACCAATAGAACAACACTAGTAATTTAAAAATATATAGAAATCTTTTATTGAAAAAAGGGCAACTTTTAAATATGCAGTAATTACAATATACTACCTCCGGACTCAATTATAAGCAAAAATAACTAATTTCACACATTAAAAGTTAGTTAATTTAGTTTAATTGCATTCATTTATGTAAAAAAAATTAGTTCTAATTATTAAACTACTATTTAATTGTCTTGGGAATGTGCAATGCTCTTGAAAAAGTAAAGGGAGAATTGGTTTGATTGGTTAATTTTCTTGATTTTTGGAATGCTTACATTAAATAGAGTTGAGTTAGTTGGATTTTGCTTATATTTGAGTCCAAAAAATATAGGTATGTTTTTGCTTATAATTGAGTCTGGAGGGAGTACCAGTTTTCAATAAAAAATTTATTGTTTTTTAAATAAATTTTTATATAAATCTACACTAGTTACCATTTACGTTTTTTTAAAAATAAAATTTTGACATTCACTTAAGTTACAAAGGAGGAGTTAGGGGGAGAGAATTTGAATCATGTCTCAACGAACTAATTATTATTTAAGGATAATTTGAATTTATGAAAATTACTTTACGATGATTTTCAGTTACCAAGAAATATAGTCTCTTTTGTCAAAAAATAGAAAAGAAATATTGTCTCTTTTATCAAAAAAAAAAAAACAAGAAGAAGAAGAAATAAACCTTTTCTATTATTTTTTATTTAGAAAAGATTGTGTTAAGATAGTTATAATTGGTTAGAGTTAGTTAGAATTAGTTTTAATGGTTAGTTAGTTTACTTGGATTAGTTGGCTATATAAGCCAAGGTTACTCATTGTATTCTTCACCTTTTTTCATCATTTTACTAATATACAATTTCTCATTTCTCTTAACTTTCTCTTTTCCTCTACTCTGAAACCATGAAATTCAACATGGTATCAGAGCCATACCATCCACCTTGAACACTCTTCTGCTGCATTTTCTTTTCTTTTTCCCTTTGTTAGTTTTTTTTTCTTTTCTTTTTCACTTTCCCGAGAAAATCAACAAATACATTTTCTTCTCTTGTTGTTACTTTCTCCTTCTTCTTGATCTGCGTTTTCTTTTTCGTCATCCATATTGAAACCCTAGAAAGTTTCTTGCACAATATCTGTCATTTCATCCTTCTCCTGAGTTGAAAATCTACATAGAAACCGTTTTCCTCTGCCATTGCAATAGCCTCTTCTCAGATCTGATTCATCGCCTCATCTCCGTCAATGGTGCCGCCGCAACAGGTTGTCATTTTCCGCATCACCGGATCTTAGATCCGCTACACGGTTCATTTTCTTCAGCTTCAGACTCGATCCGGTGTCGGCGATGTTCTTTGTGGCGGTGTTTTTCCGACGCGTTTTGTTGCAGTGGGCGGTGGTTTAGATCCGATGCTGATTGTGTCACCATTGTTCTTGGTGTTTCTTGCGATGCGCCTTTCTGAGTTTCTTCAGATTTTGTTCAGAATTTGTTCATTTCTGGTTTCGTTTCTTGATTTGTTTTCGGCAACTTCTACCCCTGCGTTCGGTTTCTTCTCTGCGGCGGTTCCTTCTCCGCCACCGTCGACTTCTTCTCATCCACGAGTTTCTTTTCTGTTGCCTTGGTTTCGTTCAGTTTTGACGTTTTTTGATGGTTGTTTCTTGGTGATCTTGCCGTCTTTGTGTTTGATAACTTGCACAAGATTTGGTGCTTCTTGCAGAGCTCGTTGTAGATCTGTGTTTGCTGCAATCTTTGGCTTTGCTTCTCATTCCTTTTCAGATCTGGTCTGGTTCATAGCACACTTTTTTCGATCCAAAGTGCACGCTAGATGCTTGATGATATTTCTGATAGGACTCTGGGTTTCCATGGTGGCTTTGAGTGGCTCGGTGCAACAAGTTCAAGTTTCTGCATCTCTCTTTTCCGCAAGCATCTTGTTCTGGTTTATGCATCTGGTTGAGCTTGAGTTTGATGCTCATGAGGTGTTTGTGATTAATCCCCATTGAAGATAAGTTTTTTTGATGCCATCGATTTGTTCCTATTTTTTGCCTATTGGCTTTGATGTAAGCTTCTGTCCATGGTGGTTAAGCATTGCATGAGCTTCTGCCATGGATGGTTAAGCATTGATATTTTTGATGTAAGCTTCTGCCCATGGTGGTGGTTAAGCATTGATGATGTTCTTGCTTCTGTTAAGTGGTTAAGCCTTGAGTAGTGGCTTCTGCTTAATGGTTAAGCTTTTGCCCTTGTTGGCTTTGATGATTTCAGCTTCTGCCTTGTATGGTGGTTAAGCACTTGGAGCTTCTGCCTTTTACGGTGGTTAAGCATTGATTGGTTTTGTTGGCCTGCGTTCCTTTTGTATTTGCCAATGTTCTTGGCATTTTCATTGTATTTTTTTGGGATATGAATTTGTATTGATCATTCCAAGCTGGAAGTGTTATGTACACCTTCCTTGTAAAAGCTGTTAAGATAGTTATAATTGGTTAGAGTTAGTTAGAATTAGTTTTAATGGTTAGTTAGTTTACTTGGATTAGTTGGCTATATAAGCCAAGGTTACTCATTGTATTCTTCACCTTTTTTCATCATTTTACTAATATACAATTTCTCATTTCTCTTAACTTTCTCTTTTCCTCTACTCTGAAACCATGAAATTCAACAGATTGTACATTACTTGTTGTGATCGAGATCGTAGCAGAGACGACGAGGTGGTGTCGCGGATGGTAGCAAGCCTCAAGCTTCTTGGAGATGGTAATGGATGGCATGACAACTATATATTCTTTCTTAGGTGACGGTGGCAGCTGCTAGTCACTGGTTTAGTTGGTTTGGAGAATAGGCCATGATATTGGTGAAAGAGGAAGGTCATAGCTGGAATGATGGCATCGATGCATATGCGGTGGTTTCTGCATCATTATGCTTGGAGGGGTGGTGATGATGGAAAATATGATGGCTCTGCAGTGAAAATACTGATAGAAATGAAGTTGTGTGTCTGTCTGTCTTGCTAGCTACCAGTATATATAAAAATATGATTAAGTGATTATGTTAATATGAAGGTGACGGTGGTGATGGCGAGATTAGGTGGCGACAATGGCGGTGGCGAGCTTAGGTGACGATGGCAAGGTGACGGTGGCGGCTGCCAGTGATGGTGGAAAATATGATGACTCTACAGTGAGATTGATACTGGTAGAAGTGAGTGAAGGAAGTCTTTGTGTGTCTGTGAGTCTGTCTGTCTTGCAAGCTACAGCTACCGGTGTATATAACAATCTAACAATGTAAAATGTTAATAATGTAATAAGTCCTTGTAACTAATCAAATTAATCAAATAAATCAATTTTCACTTTTTTATTTATTTCTTTTTTGAATTTTCAATTTTTGAAGGGAAACAAATTATTTTCATTATCTATTAAATCCATATAATTGATTTCAATAAATTCAATTAGTCAACTATTTTCATAATTTATTTCCTTTTTGAATATTCAAAGTTTTAAACAAATCAATTAATCTTTATCACCCATTAAATCCATATCCAACCATTATTTTCCATCCAAAACTTCCTTTTATGCTTTTTTCCCATCTTTCTGTTTATTTTATTTTATTTTAATAAATTTTAAAGGCAAAAAGGATATACAAAATATTTTTTTGATTTTCGTTTCAGAATATTTTTTGGGATTTTTTTCAAAATTTTAATAAAAGCTAGAAACAAACTCCACTATTCTTAAAATTTAAGATATTCTTGTTATTTTAATTTTTCAATTTTGATTTTATTTTTTAAAAAAAATTAAAAAATAAATGAAGTGAAAAATATTTTTTCTGGTCTTATTTTTGGAATTTCCTAAACTTAAGTAAAAAATTGAAAGGCATCCAATCAAAATAGGGTGTTCACATTTCTCTTGGAGGATCTTAATCCGAACATCTCAAACATTATATATGCAAACAACACTACTCTTCTCTTATCACTTCAAGGCAATCTTTTGCATGGGCCCATGTGGTTTCTTTTAATAATCAAAGCCCACTTGGACTTTTCCAAAACATCAGCCCCCTTCCATCATTTGCTGCACCAGGAGATTTGCCTTCAATTGTCAAGAGTTTTAGAATCTTCCCTTTCAAAAAAAAAAAAAGTTGTAGAATCTTCATTTCAAGTGGGCCAAGGCTTCATTGCATTTGCATTTTATTTTTATTATTCCTATAAATATAAACAAGTAAAAATATTATTAAATAAACTCCAAAAACATGAAATTAAAAAAAATGTAAAACATTATTAAAAACTAAATTACTTAAATTTATGGACAAAACTCAATCAATTAGCATATTTAGGAGTAAAAATCCACCCAAAAAGCACATAAAAATCACATAATCTAGAAGATTATCAATCCGTTATCTTTATTTTAGGTTTTAATTTGGCTCCTCTTTTTTTTTATTCAAAATGATCCCTTATTTTGCAAAATGATACCAATGCAGTCCCTTTTTTAAAATTTTTTTTTACCAAAATGGTCCTTATTTTGTAAAAGTTAAACTCATGTGGTATCTTTTTTGTTGCCAAATGGTCTCTCATTTTTCCTTTTTTCCAAACTGATCCCTTATTTAGCGAAACTTATACCAATGTGGCCCTCTCGATCTGTACAATAATTTAAACAGAAAAGACACATTGAAACTTAAATTAAAGATAAGGGACCATTTCAGAACAAAAAATAAAAGATGGACCAAATTGAAATATGAAATAAATGTTCAGGGTTTATGCTAATTTTTTTTATTACTTATCCACGTTGTTCATTGTCTCCTTCAGACACTCTTTCCCAATTACAAAACCTACAGACATCTATCAACAAAAAATTCATCCGTGTCTGCCAAGAACACCACGAAGATGGGAACCCTCATCGCCACGTTCTCATCCAGTTCGAAGGAAAGTTCGACTGCAAGAATCCAAGATTCTTCGACCTGGTATCCTCAACCAGGTCAGCACATTTCCATCCGAACATTCAGGGAGCTAAATCAAGTTCGGATGTTAAACAGTATATCGAAAAGGAAGGAGTATTCGTCGACTGGGGAGAATTCCAGATAGACGCTAATTTTGTTTTGATCCAAAATCAGATTTTAATTGTTTCAAAATTTAAATTGTAGAAATTTTGAATAAAAGAAAGTTGTAAAATATAAGTAAAACTATCATTGTTTAAGCAAAGAGAACACACTATAGAGCCCACTTTATATGTTGCTTCTTGTAAGCAAAGGGTGCTTAGCAGCTCAAGTTTACAAGACAATTCTTAAACATCAACAAATCAAGTGCAAAATTCCAGCTTTTCTGAGAAAAAACAAACAGTGATGAATATAAACTGGCTCTAATTTCAATATAAACTCAAAAATCAGCAGCAATGTCTAATAATAACATCTCATTATTTCAAACACTGAACCAAGTATTGAAACATTATGGAGAGAAAAAGTTGCTTCCAAGTTGAGAGAATAAGTTAAAAAAAATAAAATAAAGGGATACATTATAGCTAGTAATTACTTCTTGGGCTTCAAATTAACATACAAAAAGGCTTACGAATCCAATTTTGAATAATGGGTGAAATGGGATCAGAATAATACCTAGCTTTTGCCTTGTTCCAGAGTGAGTGGTGTGAGAATTTGCTATATCTTTTGCCTTGTGCCATCAACCCTTTCAACCTCTCCGATGACTATGCCGCCACCGTCGCTACCACCACTAACTCACCTGACATTCTCAGAGACCCCAATAAGAAACCCTAGAAACTACAATCGAAATCAGAATGATCCCCAGGAACAAAAATAATGTAAAAAATTAGAAAGAAAAAAGCTACCAAAGAAAAAAAAAAGGAACTAAAAGAAGAAGAGCTTCGAAAGAAGCTTCCTACAAACCTTCCATGGCGACACCATCCCCTAGGGGTCCTCATCTTCCTCCTTCATATTGCTCAGAAAGTCACCCCTTCATCTCTTTCTCTCTGTCTCTCTCCCCATCTATAGATCAATAATGGACCTCCATGTCTTTACCCATATGTGTTTTTTCTCTTCTCCACATCGACGTCCAGTACCGCCGCTTCGCCTTCCTCCTTGACCCTCGTCGCAACCCCTTCTCTTTCCCCGGCCACGCTTCCCTGTAGTCTTCCACCGCTTTCATGAAAAAAAAAAGAGAAAGGGAGAGGAAAGATGAGCTTTTGGGAAGAGAAGACAAAGAGGAAGAAAAAGAGAGATTGAAGAAAGGTAACGTGTACCTCTCTTTTGCCTAGATGACATTGTCCTTTTTTTAAATAAAAAAAAATGATAAAGATAGGGATGTAATGATGGTTCGGCCTTTTTTACTTTAAAGGTCCAATCCCCGTGTACCGCCCGTCATCACGGACACGGTTCCTCTCCATTTACTGGAAGTGTCTAGTAGGTGAGAGAGAGAGACATTAAATAAAATAATATTGTTTTATTTAATGTCTCTCTCTTTCATAATGGACCTCTCCAGTAATTGAAGAGATCCGGTTCCCATCATCACATCCACTCATTATATAGTATAGATCATTCAAAAACTAATAAATAAAAAAAACCTTCCATGAATGTAAAATGTAAAAATTATAAAAAGACAAAACCATGCATGAAACTTTTGTGGGGCTCGCGAAACCACCACGTGTCGCCTGGCCATTACTCAACAGTAAAAATGGGATTCACTGATTAGTATATTATTGATGATTCATTAAGCACATGAGACACCTTGATTGAAGCCTGTGACGAGGCAGAGCTTTTCTAAATGGAGACGATTGAATGCAAGTTCGTCATGCAATGACGCGACAAATGTTGTCCTGCATGTGTACTTTCATGCATGTCCATGTCTAACTATAAGCATGCTGTAAATATGGACTTGTACATTGATCGTGCTTAAAGTCAAATTATACTTGCGTGAGACACTTGAACACATAATAAAATCATTTATATTTCTTCATTTAATATTTTATGTTTTTAGGAGGGTTGATTTAAAGAAATTAATCACAATGATATACATAGTAATATATGAAAATGATAAACTTGTGAAATACAATTTGTGTCTTAAATGATTGACAAATGTCGTAAATAACTTCACCAAATAACAGGCAACATCTAGCTTTAGTACCAATCCTTCCGCTGGTTGGAGGTCCAAATGCTATCCCTCACTTGCTGTAATGTCAAGAAAGGCTTGATTTTAGCTGTTACTGGTCTTAGTTGCAGTGCTTCTCTTGGTGGTTCACGCTTTTTAGCTGTTAAGGGCCTTGGAAGTTTTTGGGTTCTTTGCCTTGGTTTTGTACACACTGATGTCCAATTGTACTTTTGCCTTATATTGTTTATGGGTTTCGGTACCCCTATACCTTTTTAAATAATTTTATTTTTCTTATCAAAAAATACTAATAATAATAATATAGTCAGATATTGGGCATGACATTGACACCGCTGAGATACATATTTCTTGCTCTCTTTTAGGATAGTTTTTACCACTGCAGTAAATCCAAAAATATTCAAGTGCAATGAATTGTAATGCGTTAACCCTAAGATACAATAGTTCAAGAAGAGTCTTGCTAATGAATGTCCTAAAAGTATTATTTAAGAAATCAATAAAAGGAAAAATTATATTGAGAATATAAGTTTAACAATTTTCTATACAATAAATATAACACAGTTTTCATACAAACTTACTTCTTTTGATTTATTAACCAATATCCTAAAGCATTGGTTAGCATTCTCCATTCAAGAATGGATTTTGCTAACGAGTGCCCCAAGGGCATTGATTAACGAACCTTCAAAAGGAAAATTTGTATTGGGAAACTAAGTGTAAAGCTCTTTAAAATATTAAATATACCATTTTCAACATATAAATTTTTATTTTTTGATACCTTAAACAATAACCTAAGGATACTTGTTAGTATTATCCTTGAAAAATTATGCTCTTTATCTCTACTTTGGCAAATTCTACGGTGCACAAGGGGATGGGTACCCCCACCGTACACAAGTTAGTTCACCCGTTGGATTCTGCATGCCTACCATTCTTAATCTAAACCATACACACCAAATCATTTGCATCACCTCTCTTTGTTCTTCCTTGCCCATCCTCCTCCACCCCCCGCCACCACATGCCAAGCGAACCAGCTAAACAACATACGGAAATGGCACAAGACAAAACAAAAGAAAGGCAGAAATTGCGTGGACAACATTGAAATGTGATTTCATTTTTCAAGGTACTACTTTTGATTTGATAGCATTGATTTCTCAGATTAACGTTTTATCGTGGAGTTGGTTCATTAACAAGGGGGGCAAAGGCTCATCAAGAAGTTTTTCTGATTGGTGAATCAACCCAATAGCATGTATGAGCTATTGAGTTATTTTTCTCTTTGGATCTTTTGCTGATTTTCACACTTGCGCAAGTGCATCACGTATTAGTCAGAATCTGGAGCATGTATCGGTTCTGAACAACTTTTTTAGTTTAGCTTGCTGGGTTGTTTACTATGGAATTGTTTCATTATTTCTAGTAGTATGCTGCAAATGATTATTGAGGTGTGTGGTGCCAACCTAGTCGGGATGACTCTCCTCTTTGTGATACTTTTGCTTGCTACCTTTTGTAAATGGGTAGAGTACCCCTTGTACTCTCTATTAATAAATTTTTTGCTTATCAAAAAAAAAAAAAATTCTCCCACTTGGAACCAATATCGATATGTTTTTGGGCTTCTTATTATTTTCTCCATAAAAGGATCACATAAGAAGAAAACAAAAGCAACCAGGGGTCACACATGACGAACATGTACCATGCTAAACGCCTAAATTATGATACCATTTTCGAAATCCATCAACAAAGCTTATTTCAAGTCCAAAGATATTCTCGGAGTCCCGGGCGATTCGTTTCCGCCGTTTTCGGAGGAGTCGCCACATCCTGTGACTTTCCAGTCTCGATGTCGATTTTGAGGACCAGGCCCCACTCGTCGGCTCTCTATGCCACTGTCACGCTGGATTATGAAAGGGGTTTCGAGAGAAAAATGGTGGTTGTTAAGGTTTATGATCCCGTGCGATTCGTTTCTGCCGCCGTCGGAGGAGTCGCCAGAGATTTTCGAACTCCTTCAGGAATCTTCGGTTGGCATATGGTGGCTGGGGTGGAGGAGGATGAGGAAGGAAGGAAGGAGGAGAGAGAAGTGATGCAAATGATTTGGTGTGGATAGTTTAGATTAAGAATGGTAGGCTGTGGAATCCAATTGTTGAACTAATTTGTGTACGGTGGGGGAAGGGGCAGAGGGAAGGGGGGACAAAGGGTTGCCATGGCCCCCTTCCCAATTTCTCATCTTTATATATATATATATATATATATATGTATATATATATATATGTATATATATATATATATATATATATATATATATGTATATATATATATATATATATATATTTATATATATATATATATATATATGTGTATATGTATATATATGTATATATATATATATATATATATATATATATATATATATATATATATATATATATATATATATATATATATATATAACTAGACGATAGGTCCGTGCGATGCACAGGTAAAATATTTGTCAGCGATATAGTTTCATAATATTTAAAAAGGCAATGCATGTTTATGTTAAATTTGAAAAAATAAAAATAAAAGCATGAATGACGTAATGTATTTTCATAGGTTTTACAACAAATCACTAAAGCTCAAGTTGATAATTATTAGTTATCATATATATAATATAAAAGTTGTTGTTTGTTAATCATTGAAGTTTGTTTGCCGAACTTTTTATATTCAATTGATATTGTCACAACTCATTCTCATAGTACCTTATGCATCGCATTGGTAAGATTCATTAACTCTTCCGCTTTTTTTTTTTGCTTTTTTTAATGCATTGAAACAAATTACTTAATTTTTCAATTTCACTCAATACTCTTCCAACTAAGACCTGTGTCTTTTCCATTATATGTCTTTAATTTTCTACTTTTTTCAATACATGGAAGGGGGTGGCTTTGGATCATTTTTTGGCCTCGAATCACCCCTCTACATCATTTTTTCTCTCATTTTATCTAAACTAGCGGCAAGACAGGCACTCACGTGCCTGTCCGGCCGCATTTCTAATGCTTTTATTCGTCTTTGTATACGTTCTAGGGACAGTCTGGCCGTATTTTGGCTTGTCTAAAATATGAATTGTGCCATTTTCACTTCAACATGTTACCTGGCATACTCAAATAAAACAATAGACATAATCATCACCAAATGGATTCAAGCAAAGAATCTGTCAGTTTCGATAATCTACTGTAAATGCGAGGGAGAAAGAAGAAACTGCTTAAAAATTATACAAACACAATAAGAAAGTCAACCGTAAAAATAGTTATTATACTTACTACTTTAACCATAATCCTTTAAGCATTTTCTGTTGTTCCCTTACACCCTCAAAGAACCATAATCCAATAACCTATCAAGTTATAATAAAAAAACCCTCTAAAAAATATAAGTGTGAATTCTATAGTTGCATTTATCAAAACTTTTTGTGTTTGAGGTTTGATTCTCTTCATTGCCACCAGCACCTTTTGTTGCCCAGTTGCAGCGTATTTGCCTATTTCCAATCCATTTACCTAAAAAGAATAGGCAGCACATCATTAGTTCATTACTACTTTACCAGACAGAATACATGTAGACAACAAAGAACATGAGCATAGTGGCATCAATTACACTGAGCATATTCTAAAAGTGGTGTGTTTTTGTATATTGAGAACTTTAATCCTTACAAATGTAGCCATTTTTCAGTTAAGTAACCCCTCACAATTATATTTTATAATCATATTTCATACCACGATGATTACTTTCCCCTCACATATATTCTTAAAATTGTTCAGATGATTTATTTTTATAAAAATCAAGGAAAATGATGCAATGCATTCTACAATGATCGACTTATCAAACTCCACTTCTTATTTTAAGTTAAGCATAGATTTCAACGACATCACAATTACATTAACCTCAAGAATCATATCCTCTTCATAACATTACAACCATTTCCGGTAAGTTCATGCTTAATCAAAATTAAACAATAAAACAAAGTAAAGGCGTCAAAAATTTATTCATTTAGATTGTCATTTAAGTTTTCACCAGAAAATCCGTTCAACTTAGGATTTTTATCTAGAATTTTCCAGCAACATACATTCTACAGTATATCACATCCAGAATTTTTTTGACACATCAAACCTAATCAAAATTAAATAAAAATTTATAGGCAACATCGTAACACAAACAAAAATCAACTATATTTTTGTTTTTCCAGAAGTCATAATGGAAACTCCTTGGTTTTAATAAAAAATGAACCGGATTTTCCAGAACATTGCAGTAACATTGTAACACTGCTTAAACATTCAATCATATTTGACTGATCAAATGAAATCCAATATTAATGAAACTTTATGGGTATCAAGAATACACATATAAGAACACAAAACAATAGGCTCAATTTTTTTTTGTTCTGGAACCATTTTAAATAAATCCAATTAAAAGCATCATCAAATAAAAAACACCAAAGGCATCATCTTTCAACACTTTTGAGTTACATGCATGCTTCAAATTTGGTTCAAGTGACCAAACCATCGTTTCCATCAACTTAGAAACTTATTATTAAGCATGCAAACATAATCTAACAGAGCTTAGGTCACTAGAACCATGAGAAACTTGAAATTCACATGCATGGCATGCCAAGATATAGCATCAATCAAACATGCATGGAAAAAATCCATATACAAAGAGAGTTCTAAGGATAATAGAAACATGAAACAAAACATACACCAATTACACCACAAAAATAAATGAAAAAAATCCATTTTTGCTTATCGCGTAAATTTTTTTATGAACCAAGTAAAAATATTGTAATAGAGTATCAAAATTGAAAGGATCTGACAGAAGGGGAAAAACTCTTTAACACAAATGAATTAAGATAAATAAATAAATAAAAATGGTTGAAAGGAGGAACTAACTTGATGGGAGGAGAGTCTTACAAAGAATCCAAAGAGCCCAAACCCTTCATTGTGATAGTCATGATCAAGGACATTATGACAATGCTTCTTGATAGTGTCCTTAATTTTTGTAGCGTTTGCCTTGACCTTAATTATTCTGAACCAACTTCATTTTATGGTGGTTTTCTTCACTATACGCCACTAACAAAAGAATTTGAATCATAAAAATGAAACAAAGAAAAACAAAACAACATTAGAGTAAATTAGCCAAGATGCCTACAAATATTATAAAACTTGTTTGAAAATGTAATTTTTACCTTGTTATGAGTCAAATTTTTGTATATATTTGTCACTGATCTAACAATTGGCTTAGGATTAATGATTTTTTTTTTTTGTATACTTGTTTTTGAAATAAATTTTTTAGATACACGAAAAGCAAAATTGCAGCTCAGAATATGCTTCTACTACATTAGCTGGACGCTAAATTGATTGATCCAGATATCCATTTTATTATAATTTTTTAACTGAATTTTATTATCTAAATGATATGAGGGACAGAGATAGATATGTTTTGGCTTTCTTTGTACCTTTATTGGCCTTAAACTGTGAAACCTATAGCTGATGATGCCTGCAACACATAAAACAGATGAATAGGACCAATTAAATTAATGTGGAATCATACTGTTCTATGTTAGGAAAACATGGAAAGACATAGACATATATACATTGAGGATACATGAATGCATTAGACCAATCAAACAAAATATGAATATTGGAGATGTAAACATCTAGAGTCTACACAGTCAAAAAAAGTGGTCAGAGAGAGAGATGGAAAGATAATCAGTTAATTTAATCTAATTGATAATTTAATTCAATTAATGGGTGGAAGTTTATACAATCTAAAGGTACTCTGTAAGTTTATGCTAAAGCATATCTAACATATATTCAAAAAGCACCCATACAATCTCGCTCCATACCACAAATGATATAGAAAAAGTTATTTTTGTCCTTTTCAATAAATAATACGGAAGAAATATGCGGAAAATAGCCAAAATATATTTATGCTACAAAACGTAAACCATTTGAGCTGAATTATGAAGAAACCATAAAGCAAAGATATATTAAAAAAAACAACTATGCAGTAGCAGTGCTTAGTTTTTCCATATAGTTTTTCTATATGTTTATGCTTTGTTTCCCGTTAAGGGAATCAGTAAAAGCGAAGTAAGAAGTAAAAGATCAAGGAACTAAACTGAAAACCAAGAAGAAGCAATATTTAAATATAGGCAGCTTGGGTTAGGTGAATTCCAATTTTTACAGCGTTTAACCTCCTGCATTGCAACCCAGAATTTTATTAAAATTAAAATTAATAATAAATTCAAAAATAAATATGGGCGTGTAAAATAAAATAAAAAGTATCAATTCTAAAAATGCATCGTGAATTCAAGAATCAGAAAATGCCACATCTAAAGGTCCTATGTAAGTTTATACAGGCAATGCATCCTTTGCCACTATTATATAACAAAAAACCAATTATTCCAACATTTATGCAAAGAGAAACTTAAAATTCTAACTACAACATCATTTTCGCTGAAGTGGAAATCAGAGAAGTTTCTAATGCATGTCCCATAATCTAATTATCATCACAAAGGATGGATGAAAAAAAAACCCAACTAAAACAACCACATACCCATCTTTAAATTAAAATTAACACAGAACCTGAACCAAGCTGTCCATTGTAACACCCCGATTTTCGTTGCTTCGTAATATCGGTGATAAATATATAAACATATATATATATATTTTTATCTGAGGCTTAGAAAATGATTTTGGATAAACCAAGGTCATTTCCTTGTTATACTTATTTTCATAAGGTTACGGGGAAGTTTTTGGTTGAAAATTCAGACGGAAGCCGGTCTGCCGTTTTCTGTGTTTTCACTGACAGTAAAAGTTTACTGCTCAGAAAACCTAATTTTAATTCGTGAACGAAAGACTTAAGATTCTTATTTTATTTCCTATAAGGGTGTATTTTTAGAATTATTTCAGAAAAAAAATAAAATAATTTACGTTTTACGGGCGGAATACGTAATCGGGTAGACGACAGAAGTGATTTTGGAGTTTCTAAGAACCGGTAGAGGGTTTGTCTTAGGATTTTGAGATGATTCAAGGGGATGAATCATATTTTTAAGTCTAGAAGGTTTTTCAGGGTTAAAGTGAAAATTTATGGATTTTACGCTTTAGTCCCTGAACTTTCTGTTAATTACCCTTTTGTCCCTAAGTTAGTTTCTATGTTTTTCCAAGTGAATTGGGCTAGAATCCTTGTTCCAAATTCATAGAGGACAGTGGCTTTGAGGCCCAAATTCCTTACCCATGACTTAAGTTTCATAAAGCCCATTTGAAGCCATATAAGTTTCCTATCTTAAGCTTAATGCTTAAATCTTAAAGTGGGCCCCACAAAAATGAAACCAAGCCCAAATTTGCTAAGCCCATGCGCAAGCCCATGAGGGATTGATGGCTGCCCTCATTTGTTGTTGGATGAGTTAAGAATTTTCTAGAATGTTCAACAATCTTCCACATTATTCTACATTCTTCCACTTTGTTCTACATCATTCTTTAATCTTCTCAAACCTTCTTGATTTGTCTTAAAAGATCTATGACAAAAATCAGCCCAAAAGTCATCAAGATAAGACCACATTTATTTTGGCAAAAAGGCATCATGACAATTTAATGACAATTTGTAAACTAGTCCTTAAACTTATGGAATCTTTGCCAAATGGTCCCTATGAGTTATTTGCACTTAAATCCTTTGAAAAGCCACCTCCTTTCTACTTGGTCCTCAAAAGTGGCGCAGCCCACATGCCTATAAATACCCTTACACACCTTTCACTTAGTTTCTAATGCCTTTTTGTTCAAAACCCTAAAGTTATAAGTCTTCTAGTGTTAGATTTGTGAAGAAAGTTCTTGGATCTTCACTTGTTTTTGATATCCAAGAGGTGAATCCTATTCTTCTTCTCTAATCATGTCTATGTTCTTCAATCAATTTCTTGATTCAAAGTTTATTTCATAGTTGTTCATCACTTTTAAGTTTCTAGATCTAGAACTTTGAAAATTCATAACTAATTCTAGAAAAATCCTTTTGACATGAAACCAATTTCTATGATCTTATAATCATCTCTATTTTCATCATCTAGAAGCATAAGATCATGAGAAATTTCTTTCCCTAATTTATGGACTTGGCCGAACCTAGGTCAATATCATGTTCATAGGTTTTGTTTCATTTTCATGTCTTGATTCATGATTCAATCTTCTAGTATCTTGATAGTTCTTGTATTTAAGTATATATAAGATCAAAAATCAAACTCTAACCTATTGATTTCATCAAGGCCGAAACCCTACTTCTTGGAACTAGATGAGTTTTGTTCAAAGTTTTCATTAATGATCTTAGTAATCAAGCTATTAGTATGTATGCTTAATAAATCCAAGTTGGTTTATCAAACTAAAAACCCTAACCCTATGTTCTTGTGTTGACCGAATCTAACCTTTAGAGGGTTAGGATGATTTTGATTCTTAACTTAGTTGTTTAGTCACTAATCCATGATTTAGGTTAATTAAGGACCATTAATCTATGACTTAATCATGATTAGAAATTTTAAGGATTTTGAACCCTAAAAGTCAGCCCTTGGCCGAAACCTAACCCTCATGAGCTAAGTATGTTGTTGTTTGATTTGATTTATTTTGGTTGCAATTCGTTTGAAGGAATCAATCGGGTTGGTTTGACCTAAAGCCGACGGAGGAAACCGGATTAAATCGGGAGGTTGTTTGAAAACGTTAGTTGAGTCTTCAAGAGGTAAGGGGAGCTTACTTGAGGGATTTTCTCCATAACTATTTGCTTTTAGTGTGGCTTATGTGATTTATATGTGGTTTGTGATTAATTGTTTATGTTGTTTACGATGTGTTGTTTATCTGTGTATCGGTGATTGATCTGTTTTTAATTATCTGCGGTAGTATATTATGTTGTTATGATGCATGATCTGCCTGGTGATAGAACTATGATGATGTTGTTGAATGTTGAATGTTGAATGTTGTTTGAGAGGCCTGACAGTGGTCAGTGCACAACCGATTAATGAGATAAAAGATTTAATAAGCTGTGAAAGTTATATTCAACATTTTATGGGGAATGTTGGAATATAATAGTAGAGTAAAATATGATTTTGGAAAAATAATGAGTTTTGAGAAATATTATTATTTTAATGATTTATTAGTGTAAAAGAAGTTTATGAGTCACGGTGAGAGCGTAACCGTGAAATTTTTTTAGTACTGCTAATTTTTACACAAGAAATTCCGAAATATTCTAAAAAGTGATTTCGTGAAATTAATATTCGAAAAGACCTTATTTATTATATAAGAAAATTCTTTTAGAAGAAATGTCAAAGTCTGACTTAAAGACGTTTTCTTTGAAAATGCTAAACGACGGCAAGTTTTGAAATTATTTAAGAGAAAAGTTTGAAAACAGCAGTACTTAATTTAAAAAGAGATTTAATCTGAATTGATTTATTAGAGTTGAAGTTTCTATAAAAAGAAGTTATTGATGATTTGACGTTATTTTCTAAAAGATGTAAAAAGATGTAAAAGATGTAAAAAGATGTAGAACGATGTAAGATGTAAAAAGATGTAAGAAGATGTAAAAAGATGTAAGAAGATGTAAAATGATGTTATGGAACTTAATAACCAAGACGTCGGGGTATTAAGGTTCGTTGTGTTGTAGACTAGGTATCTACTAAAAGAAGTTAACACATTGTAAGATGTTTTCTATTACCACGACCCTAAGACTGATTGCAAGGTCTAGGGGCTTCGTGATTGAGCACTCGGACTTTGAGGTCCAGTGTTGTTAATAAAAGATGTAAAAATGTTTCAAAAGATGTTAAGTCGTAAGCTTTTAAGAGCTTTGACAAATAAAGATATAGCACAAAGAAAAGTGTTGAACAAAATGTTTTCTTGCATGCATTTGGCAGACGTGCCATGATCAGAAGAGGGATTACCTTGCGGCGTCAGGGTAGATCATACAAAGATGTTCTCATTGTGCCCGGGGTTTGGACAATGAGGCCCCATCTCAGAGTCTGATCAACTCATCAAGAGGTTGGAGATATCTCATGAGATTAAGTATGAATGTTTAGATATTGAAGTGTTCATGCATAGTTTTTCCAATGTTGATGTTTGGGGTGTGAAACCCATTGATAAACGAGATATTATGATATGAATGAGTATGTTGTTATAGACATGTATATGTGTATGTGCCTTCTTTTGTGTTGCGCATTTAGTTATCGTGGTAAATCCATATATTGGCGGCTCACCCTTACAACCATATCAGAGTCGTACAAGGGGTATGATCTCTACAAGAAGACGAAGGCTGTCTAGTTCGAGGCATGCTGTTGCTGCTATTATGGGGTGTAGTGCCTGTTAGTTACGACCAGCTTAGGTACTGTTATGTTATATTATGTTTTGAGCATAAAGCTGATTATGATTTAGATGAGAAAACATTTGAGGCAGTATAGTTTGAGGACTTATATACATTATGTGTTTAAGCGTGATTTGATTACGTGGTTGTGGTTATGAGGAGGTTAAAAGAAAAAGAAAAATTTTTATCACCATATTTCGAAAAGATGAACGTTGAGAAAACATTATTTTCCGAAAGCAACCAGCAAATTAAGTTTTATTTCCGCAAACGGGTAACCATGTGATGACCCGAGTTAGGGTGTCACATTAGTGGTATCAGAGCTGGTCGAGTCTTTCGGGAATGTTAGGAAATAGGTCTGTTTTGTTGACGTTGTGTTTTCTCTGAGTTAAGTTTTGTTTGAATTACTTCTTAGAAGTAATATTTGTTAATAAATAAGCAAGGAATTACAGAAAAGTGTCTATGGTAGTTTTACCTAAGTTGAATGTGAGCGGAAAAGAAAAGTTCTTGAGAAAAATTAAGTTGATAGAAAAGTTCGAGGATGAGATGTGCAATGAAGTTATTTTGACGATATACAGTGAAGTTATTTTGAGGATGAGATGTGTGAGGTGATATCAAATTGGAGTATTGAATTATAATCAGGAGGAACTAAGACTATGATTAAATAATTTGAGTAGGGAGTTGATGCGTGGTGCTGTGAAGACATTGTTAGTATTAATGATAAAATTTAGAGTTAGATGATTGGAATAAGGTTTCTGGTGGAATCATGTTGATAAGAGAAGTGATTAAGTTTTGATGTTGTTTTTTTCGAGTGTGGTAGACTCTGATGCAATTTTGAGGATAGTACGGATAGGTAGAAATGATGTAAGAATGAATTGTGTTATGGAATATGGAATGAGAGGAATGAAGTGATGTGAAGGGCAATGTAAAATCTTAAGTTTAAGTTGAGATTGTAAAATTCTGATTAGTTTCGAGTGATGAAATTTTGAGGACGAAATTTTTTTTTTTAGTGGGGTAGTAATGTAACATGTAACACCCTATATTTTACTGTTTTAAATAACAGTAATACATATAAATATGTTTATAAATTTATTTGAGTTTTATAAAATTATTTTAAATAAACGGAGGTTATTACTCAATCCTACTTGACCGTAGGAAGCTACGATTAAAATTTAGGTTGGAAAGTCAGGCGAAACCCGGCCCGCGAATTCCATTGACAGTATAATAATACTGCTCAAATGACCTAATTTTAATTCGTGAACGAAAGACTTAAGTTTAGTATTTTATTTCCTACAATTTTGTATTTTTAGAATTATTTCAGAAAAAAATAAAAATAAATTATGTTTTTCGGGCAAAACGCGTAATCGGGTAGACGACGAAGGAGATTTTGGAGTTTCTCAGAACCGATAGAGGGTTTTTCTTAGGATTTTGAGATGATTCAAGGGGATGAATAATATTTTTAAGTCTAGAAGATTTTTCAGGGTTAAATAGAAAATTTAGAAATTACGGTTAAGTCCCTGAACTTTCTGTAAATTACCTTTTTGTCCCTAAATTAGGTTTTTTCGTTTTTCCAAGTGGATTGGGCTAGAATCCTTGTTTCTAACCTTAAATGGTCGTGGCTTATAAGCCCAAACTTTTCTAGTTCATAGTTGAGTCCATAAAGCCCATCT
Source organism: Sophora flavescens (assembly GCA_030762895.1). NCBI lineage: Eukaryota > Viridiplantae > Streptophyta > Magnoliopsida > Fabales > Fabaceae > Sophora > Sophora flavescens. Next base: position 10,617,043 of record JAUPTC010000012.1, read on the forward strand.
AAGTTTCTTATCTTAAGCTTAAAGGCTTAAATCTTCAAGTGGGCCCCACAACAAACAAGAAAAATGAAACCAAGCCCAAATGTGTCAAGCCCAAATACATAAGCCCATGAGAGAAGATGACTTTCTCATTTGATGGATGAATCAATATTTTTCTAGAATGTTCCACACTTTTCTACATCATTCTTGGTTTTTCTTCAACATTCTAGGTTATTCTCAAATGTTCTTGAATTATCTTAATCTATTTTTGACTCATCAAATCAGCCAACCAAGTCAAAGATAAGCTAGCATTTAATGTGACAAAAATCATCATCATGACATTTTATGGTCTAATTGCAAACTAGTCCTTCAACTATTGGAATCTTTGCAATTTGGTCCTTAGAACTTAATTGTATTTTGATCCTTGAACATGACAACTCATCTTCATCTAGAATTTTCTTGAGATTTCGCCACTCACACTATAAATACCCTCCTCTCACTTTTCATTTAGTTCTTTGGTCATTTGCTTTCTAAAAACTCTAAAGTTTCTAAGTTTCTTAGTTCTAAGTTGTAAAGCAAGTTCTTGGATTTCCTTTGTCATTGATTTTCAAGAGGTAAATCCTAATCTTTATTCTTAATCATGTCTATGTTCTTTAGTAAGTTTCTTGATTTAAGGCTTATATCATGGTTGTTCATCATTTTCAAGTTTCTAACCCTAGAACTTTGAAAAATCATCATAAATCCTAGGAAAATCTAATGATGATGAAACTACTTTCTATCTTCTTGATATCATGCATATTATCTAAATCCAAGAGCATGATGTAATCAAAAATTTCTTTCCTAAAAATCTAGCCTTGGCCGAATCTAGCAAATTAGGGTTGGTAGAGTTTTGTTCATGTGTTTTCATGTATGATCATGTATTCTATATGGCATGTATGACTACACACTCTAATCCATGTTAGACTCTTAAAATGAAAATTTTACTCAAAAATCTTTGTGTTGGCCGAACCCTAAGTGGGTGAGTTTTGTTGAGTTTTGTCATGGTTTTCACAAATGATTTTAGAAATCAATCTCTTAGTATGTATGCTTTATAAATCCAAGTTGATTTGTTAAACTAAGAACCCTAACCCTATGAACCTATCAAGGCCGAATCTATGTATAAAAGAGTTAGAAAGTTTTGAGTTTTAAAGTTAGCTATTTAGTCACTAATCCATGATTTAGGTTAATCAAGGATCATTAATCTATGACTTAATCATGATTAGGAATTTTAAGGATTTTGAACCCTAAAAGTCAGCCCTTGGCCGAAACCCTAACCCTAAAGGTTAGAGGATTTTATTTCAAATTTTAGTATTGTAATAAGTAATCTATGTTAGTTAAGACTTTAGTAACTAGGATCCAAAAGATGGCATTAAGAAGATAATCCTAAACCTATTTTCTAAGTCTTGGCCGAACCTAGGTCTAAAGTGTCATAGATGGGTGTTAGTTGATTAATTATAATTATGTTGTTTGGTTGAAGGTGGTTGTGTTAACTCGTGGCGGAATAACGAGGATCGTCGTGTACGTGTTTCCGGTGCAAACTCAGGTGGGGAAAAGAATCAACCTATCGTCGGAATCGATAAGTAGTAGATTATATGATAATTGTGTAGGGCGACCTAAACCCTACTAGTAGTCGAGTAATCGACAAGACCAAAATCCCATTGGAAACCTTTTCTGTAAAACCAATGGTGATTCGGGGATTGTAGGTTTATCGACATTAAGTTGATTTTAAGTATTTGAGGATGTTTGATTTTATGTTATCAAATTTACTGTGATACGCTGGTTGAGGTATTCCATCTGCATGTGACGTATTATTTCGGTGTTTGAATATTTCTGATGTTATGTTATGCATGATCTGCCTGTTTTTAAATATTGTGCTTAGATGATTTTAAGTAAGGATATGTGTTGTTCGGGAGATGATTGTTTGGGTGAGAGAATTAATTGACTTAGAGGTGCTTAGCTAAATTAAGTTATCTAATGGATGAGATGTGACATAGAATGCGAGTTGAGGTTATGATGGGAGCTTGAGGTACAAGGTTGTTATCCTATCCTATCAAAAGATAGAAGGGCACTGTGCTGAGTTTTATCCTATCGAAAGATAGAAGGGCACTATGTTGAGTCTTATCCTATCGAAAGATAGAAGGGCACTGTTCTGAGTTTTATCCTATCGAAAGATAGAAGGGCACTATGTTGAGTCTTATCCTATCGAAAGATAGAAGGGCACTATGCTGAGTTTTATCCATCGAAAGATAGAAGGGCACTATGTTGAGTCTTATCCTATCGAAAGATAGAAGGGCACTGTGCTGAGTTTTATCCTATCGAAAGATAGAAGGGCACTATGTTGAGTCTTATCCTATCGAAAGATAGAAGGGCACTATGCTGAGTTTTATCCATCGAAAGATAGAAGGGCACTATGTTGAGTCTTATCCTATCGAAAGATAGAAGGGCACTATGCTGAGTTTTATCCTATCGAAAGATAGAAGGGCACTATGTTGAGTATTATCCTACCGAAAGATAGAAGTGTACTATGCTGAGTTCTTTGCATCGGACTACCCTGGACTACTAACGAATGTGAAAGGAATAGAGACAGTTATGATAGTATAAGTGTTTAGACTACATGAGCTGAGGGTAGAGGATGATATGGTGAATTGAGTATGATTGTTGATTTTTAGTGATGCGTGTCTGTGACAATTACTGTATAATTTACTATTACTCTTTTCCGCTTTTTGATGATAGAACTGTTTCTTATTCCCTATATCTTTGTGTGTTGTATTTTATTTCTGATGTGATCGTACGAGAAGACACGATGGAGGTCGAGCTGTGATCCATGGCGATTAGAGTATAGACATTATGGCCAGTGTGTCTACATAATATTTATAATCCCGCTAAGTATGTTGTAGTGAAGTTTATGCCTGTGAGGGATCCTACTGAGAGGCACTACAAGAATTTTCGCTGTTTCCCAGGGCCTGTGACCCTGGGAAATCCATAAAATCCGTGGGAAAATACACATTTCCCAGGGATGACCCACGGATTTAGATCCCTCGGTTTTCAGCTGGTCGGAAACGTTTCCCAGGGCCTCGCCCTGGGAAATACCCAGGGTTACAGCCTTGGGAAATTTCCCAGGGATCTATCCCTGGGAAATATTTCCCAGGGATAGATCCCTGGGAAAGATTTCCCACGGTTAGAACCCTGGGAAATCTTTCCCAGGGATCTATCCTCGGGAAATTTCCTGTGGTTCTAACCTTGGGAAATATATGTTTTGTTTAAATTATAAATAAAACCTTATATACATTAATTTATGCTAAAGTGGATAAATAAATAATTATTATTTTTATATGAATGCATCAACAAAGAAATTAACATCATAATTCAAGCAAACAATTTGTTCAACACAAAATGTTATTCAAGTCATATTTGTTCAACACAAAATGTTATTCAAGTCATATTTGTTCAACGAAAAATAATAAACATAATAAACATGATAAGTAAAATAAACTAAGAATCCCCATTATAAGGCTCCTCAACAAAATGGTCAAGAGAGTCGTCGCCCTCCCGAGCACGCTCGGGTCGCCTCGACTAGGGTGCCGCTCGCCGCTGTGGGGGCTGCTGCGCAATCGCCGTGACTGTCTCCATCAGTTGTCGCATCGTATCCATCATCACACGATGCTCCTCATCCCTCTGCCGCTCCCTCTCTTGGGAAGCGACCAACATCTGCCTCAACTGAGCAATCTCCGCAGACTCCTGAGGGTAACGTCTGCATGTGGTGGACGCTCCAACCCTAAGCTCTAACTTGCGCGAGGCCCCTTTCCGATAGTTGCCGGCAAGGTCCCCAGCACCGTACAAACGACCCTTATACTTGCCGCCGACGACTTCTGCCCAAACATTCAGCGCAAGCTGCTCGTCCTCCTGTGGGTTACCTGGGGTGGATGGTGAAGAGGCTGATGATTAAGACCTATGTTGACTCATCCTCTCATGAAACTCCTCCTGTTACAATACATTAGACTATCAAAATTTGAACAATATGTTACAAGATAAATTATGCAGAAAAATGGACAGAGTTTCCCCTAAAACTACAACATCCCAATGTTTACAAATAGAACACCGCAATTTAAATCCATAAATCATCATCAAAAGCTCAATAGGATGCACACAAATTCTCATGTCCAAACTAGTTATAACATTTCCAATGTCAGGCAGTATCAATAGGTCCAAATATAAAGTGACTCTACAGACTCAGTAATCAAAACATGAATAGTATGTTACACGATTAATTATGCAGTACATTGGACAGAGTTTCCCCTAAAACTCAACCTTTACAAATTGAACACCACAATTTAAAACTGCAAGTCATCAAAAGCTTAATAAGATTCACACAAAACAATATATTCAACTCCCTAAAAGCCAATGCTCAAAAGTCAATGCTAAAACTAGTCATAACATTTGAGGCTCTCTGTGTTGGGAATTTGCGTATAAAACAAAAGAAACGCAGCGGAAAAATTCCCATCGAAGGATCCTTGCGAATGGTCATGATTCATGATTCGAAAGTTTACCTCTTGAAGCGATGGCTGTTTGTTGAAATTCGTCTATCACGAACACCGCACGAACGGTGTCTCTAGAGGTATCCACACGAGCGGATTCCATGAGCGTCCAACGTCACGAACCGAATCGTCTCTGTCTCACAGTGCTAGCTTCAAAACCGAGACTTTGTTGTTCACACTTACTCTCTTTTGTGCGGCTAGGTTATCAACCATCTAGGCACAACAACTTAAGTGGTCTACTTATAGTAGCACCTTCTTAAGTGAGTTAGTGAGCAGCATTTGACCTAAGCCCATCTACTATGCGCTAGGCCCAATAGGAAAGTCCAACTTTCTTTTAATGCTTCTTTTAATCCGCTCTTTTGTGTGTGACCCTATAGGTTCCCAATACGTTAGCAGTAATATTAAATCCCATTTAATATTACAAACGATGAGCGGTATCTAGCAATACATCAATCGCTACCTAAGTAGTGAGAAAGTCGATGATTTGACGAAACCTTCTCGTGACAAATATTCATGTGCATTATTATCCCTTTGTCCATATATCTATATTGAACACAAGGCATAGAATGTGTCACCCTTGTATGGTTCAATATCATGTTCCTCGATACCCGAGTAGACTTAACAACAAATGAGGTCAATATCTCATATTGACTCATTTCAAAGACTGCCATGCATTTCTAGGGTCTCACTCTATCGGGGGGCCCACAGATATTACTCCTGTTATGTAGGAGGGACAAATTCCATCTAGGTCACTCACATCCCTCTCGCATGGCTCGTGGTATGCCCAATGACCGTCTTTATAATCATCCTATTACAGATGACGTTTGACGATATTAAAGCACACGACTCCTCATGTAGGGATCGTAGTGATTTCGTGTCGAAGGATTACATACACCATTGTCACTATGAGAACTACTTATGACACTCACATAACGCTCCATGTATTGTTCTCATGGTGGGTCAATCCAGTACATCATTACCTTAATGTGTACCTATGTGGCGACTCGATATCTCATATCCATGACCCGTGAGATATGGTCATCGATCCGCACACATAATAGTCTCAATTGTATTATTATTGTCCTTGTTGATAAAATACTTGACTACGGATATTTAAGAATAGGATTTCATTGTTCAATAGTGTCTCACGATCAAGTCATGTACTTGATATTCTATTAAATTGAAATTTCTATTCTAAGGACTTTATTATGTTTAAACAAGTAACACAATAAACTGGAATGCCTCATATCATATATATATATATATATGAAATAGCAAGATACAAATGTAAGTCTAAAGAAATACATTGGCCTCTAGGGCTTACACCAACAATCTCCCACTAGCACTAGAGCCAATCAGGCATAAATCTAATGCCCATCGATCTAGTGTGACCTTCATGCTTCTGTTGAGCAAGAGGTTTCGTAAGTGGGTCAGCAACGTTATCAAGCGTTGGTACTCTGCATATCTTCACATCTCCTCTATCGATAATCTCTCGAATGAGATGGAAGCGCCTAAGTATATGTTTGGATCGCTGATGAGATCTAGGTTCCTTAGCTTGTGTAATGGCCCCATTGTTATCACAATAAAGATCAATGGGGTCCACAATACCAGGAACCGTACCAAGCTCAGTAATGAACTTCCTGATCCAAACAGCCTCCTTTGCTGCATTGGAGGCAGCAATATACTCAGCCTCTGTAGTAGAATCGGCAACTGTTTCCTGCTTCGAACTTTTCCAGCTCACAGCCCCGCCATTCAGGCAGAACACATAACCAGATTGCGATCTGGAATCATCCTTATCGGTCTGGAAGCTAGCATCGGTGTAACCTATTACATCAAGCTCTTCCTCGCCTCCATACACCAAGAACGAATCCTTAGTTCTTCTCAAGTACTTAAGGATGTTCTTGACAGCAGACAGTTGACTTTCACCGGATCGATCGGGTACCGCTCGTTATGCTTAAAGCATACGATACATCTGGTCGAGTACATAACATGGCATACATGATAGATCCAATTGCGGATGCATATGGAATCTTACACATGCGATCCCTTTCTTCTTGAGTGGAAGGGGATTGTGCCTTTGATAGGCATATACCATGTGACATAGGCAAGAGTCCTTTCTTGGATTCATGCATGTTAAAGCGTCTCAACACTTTGTCTATGTATGTACTCTGACTTAGGCCAAGCAATTTCAGCGATCTATCCCTATAGATCCTGATTCCTAATACATAGGTAGCCTCACCCAAATCTTTCATAGAGAAGCAATTCCCTAACCATGTCTTTACATTTTGTAGTGTAGGGATGTCATTTCCAATGAGTAATATGTCATCTACATATAACACACGAAAAACGACAATGCTCCCACTAACCTTCTTGTAGACACAAGGTTCATCTTCATTTTTGATGAATCCGCATCGCCTAACAAAGATCATCAAAACGAAGGTTCCAACTTCTGGAAGCTTGCTTCAATCCATAGATTGACCGCTGCAATTTACATACCTTTCGAGCATCCTCTGAAATGTCAAAGCCTTCAGGTTGTGTCATGTACACATCCTCAATAAGCTTTCCATTAAGGAAGGCAGTTTTGACATCCATCTGCCATATCTCATAATCATGGTATGCAGCGATAGCAAGTAAGATCCGGACGGATTTAAGCATCGCAACAGGTGAAAAGGTCTCATCTTAGTCGACACCATGAATTTCCTTGAAACCCTTAGCGACCAATCGCGCCTTAAAGGTGTGTACCTTACCATCCATGTCAGTTTTCTTTTTGAAAACCCACTTGCACCCTATAGGTTTTACCCCTTCAGGTGGCTCTACCAAGGTCCATACCTGGTTTCTTTGTACATGGAATCCATCTCGATTTCATGGCCTCAAGCCACTTCTCGGATTCCGGGCCGCAATGGCCTCCCGGTAGGTCACAGGCTCATCTTGATCCATGAGCAATACATCACCTTGTGGAGTCATGAGAAATCCATATCTCTCGGGATGGTGACGTATCCTGTTAGACCTACGCCTGGTCTTGTGCTACTCGGAGCGGGTTGTTCCTCCACAAAGATTCTCGTGAAGGTTGCTCCTGTTCCACCAATGGTAGGTCACTACTCTGTGATTCTTGAATTTCTTCAAGTTCTATCTTCCTCCCACTGGTTCCTATGGAGATAAACTCCTTTTCTAGGAATACACCAGTCCGTGCGACAAACACTTTGCCTTCGGAAGGATTATAGAAATAGTATCACTTGGTTTCTTTGGGATACCCCACAAAGAAGCATTTATCAGATTTGGGATCAAGCTTATTAGAAACTTGACGTTTTACATATGCTTCACAACCCCAAATCTTCATAAAAGACATGCTGGGTCGTCTACCAGTCCATATCTCATATGGTGTCTTTTCTACCGTTTTGGACGGAACACGGTTAAGTGTAAAAGCTGCTGTTAATAGAGCATGTCCCCAGAAAGAGTTTGGAAGGTTTGCATGACTCATCATAGACCGAACCATGTCCAACAAGGTTCGATTTCTCCTCTCAGAAACACCATTCCATTGTGGTGTTCCAGGTGGAGTGAGTTGAGATAAAATCCCACACTCTTTCAGATGATCATCAAACTCTAGGCTCAAATATTCACCACCTCGATCTGATCGAAGAGCTTTAATATTTTTACCAAGTTGGTTTTGTACCTCATTTTTGAATTCCTTGAACTTTTCAAAGGATTCCGATTTATGTTTCATAAGATACACAAATCCATATCTACTGAAATCATCAGTAAATGTGATGAAGTACTGAAAACCACCTCTAGCTAATGTGTTTAGGGGTCCGCATACATCACTATGTATAAGACCCAAAAGATCGTTGGCTCTTTCACCTTTGCCGGTGAATGGAGCTTTGGTCATCTTTCCCAATAAACAAGACTCACATATCTCATATGATACATAATCAAATGAGTCCAAGAGTCCATCTTTATGGAGCTTCGAAATGCGCTTCTCATTTATATGGCCTAAACGACAATGCCAAAGATAAGACGGGTTCAACTCATTTGGTTTGGACCTCTTAGTATTTATGTTATAGATGGGCATTTCAAGATCAAGGACATAAAGCCCATTACTCATGTGTGCACTAGCTTAGAAAATATCATCCAAATAAATAGAACAACTTTTGTTCTTTATTATAAAAGAAAAACCACTCTTGTCCAAACAAGAAACGGAGATGATATTCCTGCTAATTGCAGGCACAAAATAACAGTTCTCTAACTGAATAGTAAGCCCAGTGGGCAAAGTCAATACATAAGTCCCTACGGCTAAAGCAGCAACCTTTGCTCCATTTCCAACTCGTAGGTCGACTTCGCCCTTTGCCAATGGTCTACTCCTGTTTAGATCCTGCACATTTGTACAAATGTGAGAACCACATCCGGTATCTAATACCCATGATGCGAAGTAGATAAATTGACTTCTATAACAAACATACCCGAAGTGGAAGTCTCACTTCCCTTCTTCTTCTTGCTTTCTTCCAGGTATTTTGGGCAGTTCCTCTTGCTTGCTTGCTCTTGGTAGAGCAGCTTGAGGTGCACGATCATATCGTACGCCTCCATGGTCTCATGTTGCTTTTACAGCTCATAGGTCATGGCGGCAAGCATAAGACAGCCCCACGTCTAAGGCGTCATCCCGATGCTTCTTATAAGCATCCTCAGCACCCCTAGGAGCACTTGAAGCCGGTGGCTTTTCAAGAATAGGCTCCTCAAGAACATACAGCTTTTTCTCATGTTTGAGGACAATCCTCAAGTTTCGCACCAGTCCAGTAAAATTCGCTTCCGGATAGTTTGTCCTTCTCAAGGACGGATCGCAATGACAAAGTTACTTGATGTGTTTGATGCCATGGTAATCTCTACAGAGATAAATATGCAAAGTATAAGTATCATGCCATGAAGTTATTTAATAAGGTCTTTAATTAAATACGCCTCCCACTATTTTACTCAAAACAATGACCCTCATCATTGATTCGGAAAATCCCGTTGGAAGATTTTCTAGTGGGCCAAGATCCATATTTCACCTAGCTTTAAGTCGCTTTGGCTGATCACCCAAAATTCGGTTATTTAGGTAGGAAACACTTTCCGATTGCATCTCATGCAACTCTTGGATAGTTGGGTGAATAACTCTTATTCTAATCCATCACATGGACTAAAGCCCAACTTATGAGCCTCTAAGCCTTTCAATCCTATTGAAGTTGGCTTAGTTAAGTCGACCCAATGGATAGCAGTTGAACATTACATTTGTCCCATCGCGCCTTACTATTATAGATAAAGGTACCCCGCTTTGGCGGACCCACACTTAATCGATAGTAGTCTTGACGAGTGCCATGCATCGGAAGGCCTTTAAATGTGACTTAATATTTCCTTTTGAGGGATTTGATTAAAACTTGATCTCATCATTTGTTAAACTCTTTAACTTACTATTTTCATACATGCATCTCATACATATATTAGTTAAACATCTTTTAACATACTATATACATACATGCATCTCATACATATATAAGGTAAATAAATGTGATATGGTTATGGCCCTTAACGCATTGATTCTCCCAAGCCAATGAGAGAATCTAAACTAAAACCTAGGAGCGTCCAAGCTTCTCCAAGCAAGATCTCCCACGTGATAGCGTCTTCTTGTCTCCATCATTACATTACATAAACAGAAACCTCATTTTACATATGAGGGGAGTGAGATGAGAAAAGAAGATACATATAGAATATAAGAGAAAGGCACGGCACGCAGGCCGTATTTCAAAATATAAACCAAAAGGTAAAAGGACTAAGGCCATAACCATTCACCATACATCACCAAATAAATAGTAACAACCAATAATAACACATAATCATTATTATTATTAATTTCATAAATTAGAGATTTCAAAATCTGAATTTTGAAAACATAACATATATATATAATAAATCACATTTATTATAATAGATGTTACTATAAATCATATTTATTGCAATTTTTGTTACCACAAATCACATTTATTATAAATCATATTTATTGTAAATGACATAAATCACATTTATTGCAATTGTTGTTACCACAAATCACATTTATTGTAATTGACATAAATCACATTTATTCAATTAACATAAATCACATTTATTGTAACAAATCACATTTATTGTAATTGATATAAATCACATTTCAAAATCTAAATTTTGAAAACGTAACATATATATAATAAATCACATTTATTATAATTGATGTTACTATAAATCACATTTATTGTGATTGATATAAATCACATTTCAAAATCTGAATTTTGAAACCGTAACATATATATAATAAATCACATTTATTATAATTGATGTTACTATAAATCACATTTATTGTGATTGATATAATTATTAAATGGTGACATAAAATTTCAAAATTTGAATTTCGAAATTACACACTACGCAGAGGTAGCACGGGGTCCCACTGGAAATTCCGAAATTCCGAAGTGTGCCTCGCTTCCTTGGTGGCTAGGGCGTCAACCTTTCAACCCTAAAACCGCAAGGCCCGTGAACACTTCACGTTGCAAGGAACGACGGCTACGGTTTCAACACTTGGAACCTCAACCGCAACAACATGAACTTTTCATGTCTGAAACCCCTTAACGCCGCCAACACAGTAATCGAAAACAATCATGTTTAACATCAACATTTGATGCCATCGCAGAACATAATAAGGATTCAGAACCAATGTACATATCGCATATATACACAAACATGCAATAGACATATATATCATATACATACGAAAATCACAGAAACAAGGTTTCGCAAACCAGATGCAAACAATTTTCAAAAACAATTTTCAGAAAACGATTCACATTACAAACATGTTATCATACATAACAGGCAAACCACGTAACAGAATCATGGTTTCGCAAGCGTCTCTGATACCACTGTTGGGAATTTGCGTTATGTTTAAACAAGTAACACAATAAACTGGAATGCCTCATATCATATATATATATATATATATATATGAAATAGCAAGATACAAATGTAAGTCTAAAGAAATACATTGGCCTCTAGGGCTTACACCAACAATATGCCTCTCAAGTCCAGTAAAGTATGAGTGTTATAATATCTATTAAAGTCAATAGCTTCTTCAAAAATCAAAACGGCATATTACCTGAGTGCGCTTGGAGCGCTCATCTATGTACTCGCCGGTAGCCTTCCTAGTATGGGTGCGTTTGTGAACCTCATGAATCTGTACTCCTCGATTATACCGGCGAGCCTATAACACAAGCATAGATGATTAAGATAACAAGTAATGAACTATGATGTTGGAATAAATACATTTAATGCATAAAGAATGACAAAGATGAGCATACCATACGATCCGCCCATTGCGACTGGGAAATGCTTCCTCCTGTGTGCAGGCTCCCACCCTTTTCTGATGCTCTATTTTTCTTTGCCTGAGCAGAAATTTTTTTAAATTGATCAGAAGCCCAATAACGACGCAACTCCTCCCAAATACCATCTCCAATCCAGGATCGCTGTATGCCACTCTCACGAGCCTCCCTAAGCATATCAGAAAGGCGTTCGGAGGCTTTATGGTGAAAGATCCTCTGGATCTCTGACTCATCTTCATTCCTCCATGCCGCCTGACCCTGTTTTAAGATAAATAACAATTGTTATACTAATAGTTTCGGAAATAATAAAAACCACATTAAGTAAATTGAAATTTGCTACTTACTCTAAACGCATCAAACATACTAATCCGCTCATTGTCAGTGAGTTTTCCCCATGATGTAAATGCCCTATGATACCTTTGCTGGATAACAAACGCGATGGCACTCGCTGCTCTCTTACAAGGAAGGAACCTTAACAGTAAAGACGCATGAACCAATCAAACACATGGTAATAAATTATGATACAATGCATGAATCAACCAAACACATAGAAATTTAATTAATTCTTACCAGTTACAACTAGGCCTAATAATAGGTCGACCATCGGCATGAGCTCAACTACCTCTGCTGCATCTAGCTCCTCTAGCTCCACTTGGCTCCACCGACTCCTCTCGGCTGCTCATGCACATCTGCAATCAAGGTGAGCGTGAATAGCCTGGACTTTAGTGTTGCTCCTCAGTCACACATGCTGAAGGAGATGATCTTTAGGGTGCATGTGTCGTGACCCCCGGGTTGGGAATCTTATGGATATGAGGCGATGTATGTGCAACAGGTGGAGTCATTGAAGGTGCTTGCTGTGGTGGGCGCGATGTAGGTACATGTGGGTGTTGTATCGACGATGCAGAGGTAAGCGTTGAAGGCATACGTGAGTATCCATCTATAGACTCACGAATCACTAAATTTGTGGAAGGTCCTGTCCGGACGACGACGGGGATTTGGACGGGGTCGATGATCAACCATAATACCCTTACCCTTATCGATGGGTGGAGGTGGGTCACGCCCCTGCAGACATGTCTAAAGAGCAATTTAATGTTAAAACAAAAGTTATCGGATATAGCAATAATATAAGTTATCTAAGTCATTAAAGTAAACAAATATAACTAAGTAATAATCCAACAGCCAAAAATAAGTTATCTAAGTCATAAAGTCAACAAGTATAACTAACAAATAATCCAATGACCAAAAATAACTTAACCATCCAAATCATAAAGTCTTGGAAGATCTAATACAAATTAACTACGATTTATTCAGAATTTGAGTCGTCGTCTTCAGTCCTGTTGAGTCATTATCTTCTTCCTCATCATCTTCAGATCCTGTCTCTTCATGTTCTTCGGTGGAATTATCGTCTTCTTCATCCAAATGCTCCCGGATGGATGACAAATTGGTGATATTCACTTCTTCACCAAATGACTTGCAAGTCCCCTAAGCCATCAATAGGGTCAACTTCAATGACTTCAGCTACATGTGACATTACATCCACTTGATAAGGCACCTCTCCCTCTCGAATCATCCACTTCGATGCTACCCTTGGTGTTGTCTTGATGGCGACTGGACCAACCTCGTTTGTCCTTACGAGTTGGTGGATAAGGTACGTAATACACCTGTCTCACATTTTGTGCTATGATAAACGGATCATCCCTTTGATATCTTCTACTCATTCGGATGTCCACAAGATTACATTTCAGGTTAAATTTTTGTGCCTCTACCGGACGGATCGAACCAGTTACAATAAAATAGAACTATTCTTTTAGTATAGTCTAAAGAAGGGTACACCAGTTCATATATATGTTGGATCACGCCGTAGAAGTCATCTTCAATTCCTTCTGTGAGACCCCTTACATGGACCCCGTTGTTGATGGTTTTTTTGCCCTCCGTCCATGATTGGGTATGAAATTTGTACCCGGTCACGAAGTAAGTGTGCCATTCTTTGACTTCTGTATTAGGACCATCGGCTAAGTTCCTTAAGTGTTTGTTGATGGGAGTTGGTTGCTCACGGTAAACCTACATATGTCAGTTCTAAAAAATCATGTCTACATTTTACTCACAATGGATAATTCAAAGATTTTTAAGATACTAACTTGTTGCTTAAACCAGATTGGAAACTCAGCATGTATACGAGTGGACTGTTCTTGCTCGCTGTTTGCAGATATCAAGAAGGCACTGTAAAGTTTGACAATATAAATTATAAGCACAAAAATATATACTATTAGGTATTCGAAAGAAAAAGATACGAAATGCATACTCAAGGTATGGTTTAACTTCGGTACAATTGATCAACACATGAACATGAGCCGACTTCCTCTCTTTGTCCGATAACCAGTGAGAGGTCTCCTTCCCGGAAGCACCCACCAGGCTGGCAAAAGACCGACAAGGTTAACGGATGTCTTTCACTTTCACTTTCCATTTCATTCCTACTATTTTTTGGTGACAACATGAAGTTCTTGAAATAATGGGAACAAAAATGGGTTGTCTCATGTGTAAGTAAGACGCACAGATTGATCCTTCAACCTTAGCCTTATTTTTCACCGACCGTTTCGAATCACCCATGAATCTATAAAACAACAAGAAGTTCATAGTCATATCCTTTCACTTCGAATGGAAAAAAGTCTAATTAAAATTCTATGATGGTTATATTACCTTTCAAATGGATACATCCACCTATATTGAACCGGTCCACCAAGCCTCGCTTCATACGCGAGATGTACTGGGAGATGCTCCATAGAATCAAAGAAACCAGGGGGGAATATTTTCTCCAACTTGAATAGAATTATGGGAATATTTTGCTCCATCCTAATCAGGTCATTCTCCCTCAACGTTGCAGAGCACAAATCCTTGAAGAATTGACTCAATTCAGTAAGCGGATTCCATACATGCACGGGCAATGAACTAAAAGCAATAGGAAGTAAACATTCCATGAATACATGACAATCATGGCTTTTCATCCCATGCATCCTTCCTTTGTTAACATCGGCACATCTTGCTAAGTTGGAAGAATAACCGTCTGGCATCCTAAGTTCTGTTATCCAGCGACAAACGGTCTTTGCTTCATCGACAGTTAAAGTGTAACTAGCTTTCGGTTTTAACATCTTCCCATTAGCCTGCGACTTTAGCTCCAACTCCGGCCGCCTACAAGACAAAGCTAAGTCCATTCTTGCCTTCTCATTGTCCTTGGTTTTCCCACCGACATTCATGACGAGTGTTTACTATGTTATCAAAAAAGTTCTTCTCTATGTGCATAACATCGAGATTGTGTCTCAACAAATTATCTTTCCAATACGGGAGGTCCCAAAAAGTACTTCTTTTTGTCCAGTTATGGCCTTCCCCGTATCCTTGTAATTTGGACACACGACCACTGCATGACTTTTGGTAGATCTCTTACTCTACTCCAAATCTCTTCCGGTTTGAACCTAGGCGGCGGTGCATCTTTTTCAACTTCCCCTTTTTGAAGGCATTCTTATTCCGTCTAAATGAATGATCCATTTCCAAGAACATACGATGCAAGCCAAACCAAGAACTTTTCCCCCGTGTTTCAAGGTAAAGGCCTTTGTATACTCCATGCAATGTGGACATGCCAATTTACCATGAGTCCCCCAACCGGATAACATACCATAAGCAGGGAAGTCATTAATGGTCCACATCAAAGCTGCCTTCATTATAAAATTTTCCTTCCTTGCGATATCGCACGCCAACACGCCGCTCCACAACCTCTTCAAATCATCAATCAAAGGCTGTAAATAAACATCAATACCAGCCTTCTGGATTGATGGTCCCGTGATGAGACACATCAAAAACATATAAGGTTTCGACATGCACATATCGGGAGGAAGATTGTATGGAGTAACAATTACGGGCCAACAAGAATATGGTGAAGCCGACGCTGATATACGGGTAAAACCATCGGAGCTTAAACCAAGTCGTACATTACGTGGATCCGAAGCAAAATCAGTATGTACCCGGTCAAAGTGCTTCCATGCTTCGCCATCGGATGGATGCCGTAAGACGCCCTCAAGTTCTTTTTGTTCTCAAAGTGCCATGTCATTTTCTCCCGCAGTTTGCATTGATGCGAACATTCTCTCGTAGCCTTGGAGCTATTGACAAATAGAACATCGCTTTACGGGAATTGGTTTGTTATTACTTGTCCCGGACTTGGGAGGGCAATACCTCAAGCTTGACAAAATTTGCATTTGACCAAAGCCCCATCATTTATGCCGAATTCATTGTCGTAATACAACATGCATCCATTAATGCAACAATCAATCCTCTTGACTTCCACTCCCAGCTTCGACACTAACCTCTTTGCACCATAATAATTCTTTGGTACAACTCCTTTTATAGGTGTCACGTCCTGAAGCATTTTCATAAAAAAATCCAAACACTTTTCGAGAATATTCCAATTGGACTTGCAAGCTAAAAGTCTCACACACAAAGCGATAATTTAGAGTCCGAGGCCCCTTCAAACAATGGCTTTTTTGCTGTCTCGGTTAAAAGATTATAAAATCTTTGTGCTTCCTCATTCGAAGATCTTCGATGTTATCGTAATCATGCGCCTCGCTTACCCCGAGAGCATCAACCACCATCTCCCGCATTGACACAAACCTGCTCCCCACATCCCATATCTCGCACGAGTGCTTGAGACACCCGTGCAATTCTCGTCAACCCCTAAATCAACATGTGGCACTTCTTCACCATGGAGAGTCCAAATCCAGTAATTTTCCTGGAACCCATTCATATACAAGTCAGTCTTCACAAGGTCTTCACTCTTAATCTTTCGACATTGGCATTTAGCACATGGACATCTAATTCGGTTTCCATCATCGATGAAACACTTTTGTCGCTTTGCTTGAGTAACAAACTCTTCAACCCCATCTACGAAAGTTGGTTTCAAACCCCTTCTTTTCGGATATAGCCTATCATACACCCAACTACTATTCGAAGGATAACAATCCATCTTCTGCATATTAATAAAAAATCCAGATAAATTTTAACAATAAGAGAATAGCAATCACATTTTTTTTTGGTACAATCTCTCAATGAATTTCACACACTAAAAGGAGTCACCTATTCTTAAAGATGACAAAAGGAATCCCCAAAAATGATTGATGATAATTGAAGAATGCAAAATAAATGCAAATTTTTTAGAAATCCAAAGCAATCATAGTAAAATAATTTTTAGGCATGTGATAACAGAAACTGTAAAAGATATGTGCACTGACTAAGATAATTTTGTCCATTCACAGTGAAGTGATGATGAATGCATGAGGTGGGATCTACCATATGGTCCATAACAAGAATCACTCCCAATGAGGCTCAACATGATAAGACGTGGCCCTCAAGAGATAAATGGAATTAAACCTTGGCTCGAAACATGAGTATATACTTTTCCTTTGATAGAGTGCACCTTTTTTTAGCTTTTTTATTTTTGTGACTAGAAGTCAGTAAGTGCATATCTCATGCGTCAGCCTATCTTCTAGATTGGGAATTAAATGTTACCTTTCCCAGCAAAAGCTTTGTCTTTGTTCCATGTTCAATGTTTTCCTTGCTAGCTAACTACTTTCACTACCAGAAAGCACAATTTAAAGACTAATAACGGGAAGACAAAGCTTAAGACATCCAAAGAGGATCATTTCCAAATTAAGGATCACATTAGTGTTTTAAGATGACGTCCACAACCACAATTGGAGCTGCAGCATTGTAGTTTTGGTAATTTTTGCAATTGTATCGTGACCAAATGCAGTCGCATTAGACATATTTTCATACAATTATCCACAATGACATTAAACACATCGTAGCCGTGAGCCAACTACAATTTAATCTGATTACTTTTCTTCACATTAAAGCTTCACATTAAAGCATTACTAGTGACTCAAATTCACAAAGTGCTTTCAAACACAATTTGCTTCCACCAAACCTTAGATGACCTCTTGTTTCCACACTAGAAAACATGACATAAATGATAGCCTTAGGATTAAAAACATATCCGGCCCGTGTATCGAAGCAGTTTATCAAGTGGGTCATTTTATTGAGTATTGCAATTTAAACAAATACTTTAACCTTAGAACTTAGAAGAAGTTTTTACTTCTAAAAAGTTAGAGATATAAATCACTCTTGGAGCTACATCTAACAACTTTTTGACATGATACTAAAATCTTTTCAAGCTGGTGAAGAATTTGATCTTTGAAATCATCACAATTATTTGAATTAAAGAAAAATTGGGATATGCTTCTTCCATACTTCCAAGTTCCTGGGCACTAATTAGCGCCAAATTGTACCTCAGGGAACCCAAATCAACTAATGAAGCATAAGTAATTAAATGAAACAGATTATTCTAAATCTAAATTCTATCCAAAAACCAGAGATTGCTGAAAGGAATATGTTTTTGGTACTTGTGGAACAAAACCAGAGATTGCTGAATCAGATTTGCTACCAGTTCCCATCACATTTGACAAGAATGAAAGCCAACATGAGGACAAAGTAGTTACCTATATGGCGATTGCGACGGCCCTTTGCTGTTGCTGTGTTGGTGTCTGCTCCAACCTCTGAGGACGGCGATGGACGGCGTGCAGCAGCAGCAAGACAATGGGGCAGTTGAGGGAATGAAGACGGTGAGTGAGATCATCCCTTTACCACTCACAAAGAAGAACGTTTGAGAAGGAGGAAATGAAAAAGAGAAGAGAAAGGAAGGAAGAGGAGGATGAGGAG
>JAUPTC010000012.1:11364976-11407740 GCA_030762895.1 Sophora flavescens
TTTATGGTTTAGGGTTAAAATTAGGGTTGAAGCTTCGAATTAGGGTTTTTGGTTGAAAATAGGGTTTTGGGTCAAAATTAGGGTTTTGGGTCAAAATTAGGGTTAGAATTTGGGTTTGGGGTCAAAATTTGGTTTGGGGTCAAAATTAGGGTTTCGGTTTGAATTAGGGTTTTGGGTCAAAATGGGTTTGGGTCAAATTTAGGGTTTGGGTTAAAATTAGGGTTTGGGTCAAAAATAGGGTTAGGTTTTGTTAAAATTAGGGTTTAGGGTCAAAAATAGGGTTTGGGTCAAATTTAGGGTTGAATTAGGGTTTTGGATCGAATTAGGGTTTTGGGTCAAAATTAGGGTTTAGGGTAGGGTTTAGGGTTAAAATTAGGGTTTAGGCTTTGAATTAGGATTTTGGGTTTAAAATAGTTATTTTTTTCTAAATTAGGGTTTGGGTTTAGGGTTGGGTCAAAATTAGGCCTCTGGTTATAATTTGGGTTTGGGGTCAAAGTTTGGTTTTGGTCAAAATTAGGGTTTCGGGTATGAATTAGGATTTTGGGTCAAAATTCGGGTTTGGGTTCAAATTTAGGGTTTTGGGTTTGAATTTGGTTTTGAGTTATAAAAGGGTTTTGGGTCAAAAATAGGGTTAGAATTAAGGTTTTGGGTTAAAAATAGGGTTTAGGGTCAAAAATAGGGTTTAGGTCAAATTTAGGGTTTTGGATCGAATTAGGTTTCGGTTAAATTAGGGTTTTGGGTCGAATTAGGGTTTTGGGTCAAAATTAGGGTTTAGGGTTATTTTGGGTCAAAATTTAGGTTTGGATCCAAATTAGGGTTTGGGTTTGAATTAGGGTTTGAGTAAAAATAGGGTTTGGGACAAAAGAGGTGAATAGGTTTTGTGTCTAAATTGAGTCTTGGGTCAAAATTAGGGTTCTCGGTTAAATTTAGGGTTTAGGGTCAAAATTTAGGTTTGGTTAAAATTAGGGTTAGGTTAAATTTAGGGTTTGGGACAAAATAGGGTTGAATTAGGGTTTTGGGTCAAATTTAGGGTTTAGGATCTAAATTAGGGTTTTGGGTCAAAATTAGGGTTATGCTTTGAGATAGGGTTTGGGTAAAAATAGGGTTTTGGTCAAATTTAGGGTTAAGGTTAAATGTAGGGTCTTGGGTCAAAAATAGGGGTTGATTAGGGTTTTGGGTCTAAATTAGGGTTTTGGGTCAAGGGATTTGGGGTATTTTGGGTCAAAATTTGGTTTTGGGTCAAAATTAGGGTTTTGAGTTAAAAATAGGGTTTTGGGACAAAAATAGGGTTAGAATTAGGGTTTTGGGTCTAAATTTGGGTTAGAATTTGGGTTTGGGTCAAAATTAAGTGTTGGTTGAGTTAAAAAGGGTTTTGGGACAAAATAGGGTTAGAATTAGGGTTTTGGGTTAGAATTAGGGTTTAGGATCAAAATTAGGGTTATGGGTCAAAATTAGGGTTTGATTAAATTTAGGGTTTAGGGTCAAAATTTAGGGTTTGGATTAAAATTAGGGTTGGGTTAAATTTAGGGTTTTGGGTCAAAAATAGGGTTAGAATTAGGGTTTTCATTCAAATTTAGGGTTTTGGATCAAAATTATGGTTTATGGTTAAAATTAGGGTTTTGGGCTTTGAATTAGGATTTTGGGTTTAAAATAAGGTTTTTGTCTAAATTAGGGTTTGGGGGTTAGAATTAGGGTTTTGGGTCAAAATTAGGCCTTTGGTTATAATTGGGTTTTGGGTCAAAGGGTTTCGGTTAAAATTAGGGTTTGGGTAAAAATTAGGATTTTGGGTCAAAATTCGGGTTTTGGTCAAATTTAGGTTTTGGGTTAGATTTAGGGTTTTGGGTCAAAATTTGGGGTTTGGGTCAAAATTAGGGTTTTGGTTAAATTTAGGGTTTTGGTTAGATTTAGGGTTTGGGACAAAAATAGGGTTAGAATTAGGGTTTTGGTTAAAATTTAGGTTTAGGGTTGAATTAGGGTTTTGGGTTAAATTAGGGATTTTGGTTAAAAATAGGGTTTTGTGTCTAAATTAGGGTTTGGGTCAAAATTAGGGCTCTGTTAAAATTTGGGTTTGGTCAAAATTTGTTTGGGTCAAAAATAGGGTTTGGGTTTGAATTAGGGTTTTGGGTCAAAATTGGTTTTGGGTCAAATTTAGGGTTTGGGTCAAAATTAGGGTTTAGGTCAAAATATTAGGATTTTGGGTAAAATTAGGTTTGGGTTAAAAATAGGGTTTTGGGTCAAATGGTTTAGTTAGGGTTTGGATCGGGGTTTTGGTCAAATTTAGGGTTTAGGAGCAAAATTAGGGTTTAGGTTAAAATTAGGGTTTTGGCTTTGAATTAGGATTTTGGGTTTAAAATAGTTATTTTTTTAAAATTAGGGTTTTGGGTCGGGTTAGGGTTTGGGTCAAAATTAGGCTTCGGTTATAATTTGGGTTTTGGGTCAAAGTTTCGGTTTTCGATTAGGGTTTGGTTAAAATTAGGATTTTGGGTCAAAATTTGGGTTTGGGTTCAAATTTAGGGTTTTGGGTTTGAATTTGGTTTTGGTTATAAAGAGGGTTTTGGGTCAAAAATAGGGTTAGAATTAAGGTTTTGCGTTAAAAATAGGGTTTAGGGTAAGAATTAGGGTTTCGGGTCAAATTTAGTGTTATGGATCATAATTAGGGTTTTCGGTCTAAATTAGGGTTTTGGGTTGAATTAGGGTTTTGGGTCAGAATTAGGGCTTTGGTTATTTTGGGTCAAAATTTAGGTTTTGGATCCAAATTAGGGATTTGGGTTTGAATTAGGGTTTTGAGTAAAAATAGGGTTTTGGGACAAAAGGGTTAGAATTAGGGTTTTGTGTCTAAATTAGAGTCTTGGGTCAAAATTAGGGTTCTAGGTTAAATTTATGGTTTAGGGTCAAAATTTAGGGTTTTGAATTAAAATTAGGGTTCTTGGTTAAATTTAGGGTTTTGGGACAAAAATAAGGTTAGAATTAGGGTTTTGGTTCAAATTTAGGGTTTCGGGTCAAAATTTCGGTTTTGGGTCAAAATTAGGGTTTATGCTTTGAGATAGGGTTTAGGGTTAAAAATAGGGTTTTGATCAAATTTAGGGTTTTGGGTTAAATTAGGGTCTTGGGTCAAAAATAGGGTTCGGGTTAGGGTTTTGGGTCTAAATTAGGGTTTTGGGTCGGAATTAGGGTTATTTTGGGTTCAAATTTGTTTTGGGTCAAAATTAGGGTTTGGTTAAAATAGGGTTTTGGGACAAAATAGGGTTTTAGGGTTTGGTATTAGGGTTTGGGTTAAAAATTGGGTTATAATTAGGGTTTTGGGTCTAAATTGGTTAAAAAGGGTTTTGGGACAAAAATAGGGGTAGAATTAGGGTTTTGGGGTCAAAATTAGGGTCTTGGGTCAAAATAGGGTTATGGGTCAAATTTTGGGTTCTCGATTAAATTTAGGTCTAGGGTCAAAATTTGGGTTTTGGGTTAAAATTAGGGTTTTGGGTTAAATTTAGGGTTTTGGGACAAAAATAGGGTTAGAATTAGGGTTTTTGTTAAATTTAGGGTTTTGGATCAAAATTAGGGTTTATGGTTAAAATGTTTAGGGTTTAATAGGATTTTGGGTTTAAAATTAGGTTTTTGTTTAAATTAGGGTTTGGTTGATTAGGGTTTGGGTCAAAAGTTAGGTGTTTTGTTTGGTTTGTTGGTTGGGTTATATTTGGGTTTTGGGTAAATGGGTTTATTAAATAGGGTTTGGTCAAATTTAGGTTTTGGGTTAAATGTGGGTTTGGGTATGGTTTGTTGGGTTTTGGGTCTAAATTGGGTTTTGGGTCAAATTAGGGCTCTTGTTAAATTTAGGGTTCTTGGTTAAATTTGGTTTTGGGACAAAAATTGGGTTGGAATTAGGGTTTTGGTTCAAAATTTAGGGTTTAGGGTTAAAATTAGGGTTTAAGTTAATTAGGGTTTTGGTTAAAATAGGGTTTTGTGTCTAAATTTGGGTTTTGGGTCAAATTTGGGTTCTGGGTTAAAATTTGGGTTTTGGGTTCAAATTTGGTTTTGGGACAAAAATAGGGTTCGGTTTGAATTAGGGTTTTGGGTCAAAATTGGGTTTTGGGTCAAATTTAGGGTTTGGGTCAAATTTAGGGTTTAGGGTTAAATTTAGGGTTTAGGGTTAAAATTTAGGGTTTGGGTTAAAAGGGTTAGGGTATTTAGGGTTCAATTGGGTTTGGTTCGAATTAGGGTTTTTGGTTCAAATTTAGGGTTTAGGAGCAAAATTAGGGTTTAGGTTAAAATTAGGGTTTAGGCTTTGAATTAGGATTTTGGGTTTAAAATAGTTATTTTTTTCTAAATTAGGGTTTTGGGTCGAATTAGGGTTTTGGGTCAAAATTAGGCCTGGGTTATAATTTGGGTTTTGGGTCAAAGTTTGGTTTCGGTCAAAAATAGGGTTTGGGTTGAATTAGGATTTTGGGTCAAAATTGGTTTGGGTTCAAATTTAGGGTTTTGGGTTTGAATTTGGTTTTGAGTTATAAAGAGGGTTTTGGGTCAAAAATAGGGTTAGAATTAAGGTTTTGCGTTAAAAATAGGGTTTAGGGTCAAAAATAGGGTTCCGGTCAAATTTAGGGTTTGGATCATTAGGGTTTTCGGTCTAAATTAGGGTTTTGGGTCGAATTAGGGTTTTGGGTCAAAATTAGGGCTTTGGGTTATTTTGGGTCAAAATTTAGGTTTTGGATCCAAATTAGGGATTTGGGTTTGAATTAGGGTTTTGAGTAAAAATAGGGTTTGGGAAAGGGGGGGTTTTTGTGTCTAAATTGGAGTCTTGGGTCAGAATTAGGGCTCTGGGTTAAAATTAGGGTTTAGGGTCAAAATTTAGGTTTTTGGATTAAAATTAGGGTTCTGGGTTAAATTTAGGGTTTTGGGACAAAAATAGGGTTAGAATTAGGGTTTTGGTTCAAATTTAGGGTTTAGGATCTAAATTAGGGTTTTGGGTCAAAATTAGGGTTTATGCTTTGAATTAGGGTTTAGGGTTAAAAATAGGGATTTTGATCAAATTTAGGGTTCAGGTTAAATGTAGGGTCTTGGGTCAAAAATAGGGTTCGTGGTCGGGTTTTGGGTCTAAATTAGGGTTTTGGGGGTAGGGGGAATTAGAGCTTGGGGTTATTTAGGGTCAAAATTAGGGTTTTGGGTCAAAATTAGGGTTTTGAGTTAAAAATAGGGTTTTGGGACAAAAATAGGGTTAGAATTAGGGTTTTGGGTCTAAATTTGGGTTAGAATTTGGGTTTTGGGTCAAAATTAAGGTGTCGGGTTGAGTTAAAAAAAGGGTTTTGGGACAAAAATAGGGTTAGAATTAGGGTTTTTGGGTCAAAATTAGGGTCTTGGGTCAAAATTAGGGTTATGGGTCAAATTTAGGGTTCTCGATTAAATTTAGGGTTTAGGGTCAAAATTTAGGGGTTTGGATTAAAATTAGGGTTCTGGGTTAAATTTAGGGTTTTCGGACAAAAATAGGGTTAGAATTAGGGTTTTGGTTCAAATTTAGGGTTTAGGATCAAAATTAGGGTTTAGGGTTAAAATTAGGGTTTAGGCTTTGAATTAGGATTTTGGGTTTAAAATAAGGTTTTTTGTCTAAATTAGGGTTTTGGGTCAGAATTAGGGTTTTGGGTCAAAATTAGGCCTCTGGGTTATAATTTGGGTTTTGGGTCAAAGTTTCGGTTTTCAGTCAAAATTAGGGTTTCTGGTATGAATTAGGATTTTGGGTCAAAATTCGGGTTTTGGTAAAATTTAGGTTTTTGGGTTAGAATTAGGGTTTGGGTCAAAATTGGGGTTTGGGTCAAAAGGGGTCAAAATTAGGGTTTTTGGTTAAAATTAGGGTTCTTGGTTAAATTTAGGGTTTTGGGACAAAAATAGGGTTAGAATTAGGGTTTTGGTTCAAATTTAGGGTTTAGGGGTTAAAATTAGGGTTTAAGCTTTGAATTAGGGATTTTGGTTAAAAATAGGGTTTTGTGTCTAAATTATTGTTTTGGGTCAAAATTAGGTCTTTGGGCAAAGGTTATAATTTGGGTTTGGGGTCAAAATTTGGTTTGGGTCAAAATTAGGGTTTCGGGTTTGAATTAGGGTTTTGGGTCAAAATCGGGTTTTGGGTCAAATTTAGGGTTTTGGGTCAGAATTAGGGTTTAGGGTCAAAAATAGGGTTAGAATTAAGTTTTTGCGTTAAAATTAGGGTTTATGGTCAAAAAGAGGGTTCTGGGTCAAATTTAGGGTTCGAATTGGGGTTTTGGGTCTAAATTAGGGTTTTGGTCAAAATTAGGGTTTAGGAGCAAAATTAGGGTTTAGGTTAAAATTAGGGATAAGGCTTTGAATTAGGATTTTGGGTTTAAAATAGTTATTTTTAATAAATTAGGGTTTTGGGTCGAGTTAGGGTTTTGGGTCAAAATTAGGTCGGGTTATAATTTGGGTTTTGGGTCAAAGTTTCGGTTTTGGTTAAAATTAGGGTTTCGGTATGAATTAGGATTTTGGGTCAAAATTAGGGTTTGGGTTCAAATTTAGGGTTTTGGGTTTGAATTTGGTTTTGAGTTATAAAGAGGGTTTTGGGTCAAAAATAGGGTTGTTAGAATTAGGGTTTTGCGTTAAAAGTCGGGTGTAGGTTCAACATAGGGTTCGGGGTCAAATTTAGGGTTTTGGATCGAAATAGGGTTTTCGGTCTAAATTAGGGTTTTGGGTCGAATTAGGGTTTTGGGTCAAAATTAGGGCTTTGGGTTATTTTGGGTCAAAATTTAGGTTTTGGATCCAAATTAGGGATTTGGGTTTGAATTAGGGTTTTGAGTAAAAATAGGGTTTTGGGACAAAAAGGGTTAGAATTAGGGTTTTTGTGTCTAAATTAGAGTCTTGGGTCAAAATTAGGGTTCTGGTTAAATTTAGGGTTTAGGGTCAAAATTTAGGTTTTGGTTAAAATTAGGGTTCAGGTTAAATTTAGGGTTTTGGGACAAAAATAGGGTTAGAATTAGGGTTTTGGTTCAAATTTAGGGTTTAGGATCTAAATTAGGGTTTTGGGTCAAAATTAGGGTTTATGCTTTGAATTAGGGTTTAGGGTTAAAAATAGGGTTTGGATCAAATTTAGGGTTCTGGGTTAAATGTAGGGTCTTGGGTCAAAAATAGGGTTAGTGTTAGGGTTTTGGGTCTAAATTAGGTGGGTTTGGGTCGAAATTAGGGTTTGGGGTTATTTTGGGTCAAAATTTGGTTTTGGTCAAATAGGTTTTGGGTTAAATGGGTTTGGTTAAATATGGTTTTTGGACAAAAATAGTGTTAGGATTTGTTTTTTGGTTCTATATTTGGGTTAGAATTTGGGTTTTGGGTCATATTTAAGGTGTCGGGTTGAGTTAAAAAAAGGGTTTTGGGACAAAAATCTGGTTAGAATTAGGGTTTTTGGGTCAAAATTAGGGTCTTGGGTGAAAATTAGGGTTATGGGTCAAATTTAGGGTTCTCGATTAAATTTAGGGTTTAGGGTCAAAATTTAGGGGTTTGGATTAAAATTAGGGTTCTGGGTTAAATTTAGGGTTTTCGTACAAAAATAGGGTTAGAATTAGGGTTTTGGTTCAAATTTAGGGTTTAGGATCAAAATTAGGGTTTAGGGTTAAAATTAGGGTTTAGGCTTTGAATTAGGATTTTGGGTTTAAAATAAGGTTTTTTGTCTAAATTAGGGTTTTGGGTCAGAATTAGGGTTTTGGGTCAAAATTAGGCCTCTGGGTTATAATTTGGGTTTTGGGTCAAAATTTCGGTTTTCAGTCAAAATTAGGGTTTCGGGTATGAATTAGGATTTAGGGTCAAAATTCGGGTTTTAGTTCAAATTTATGGTTTTGGGTTAGAATTAGGGTTTTGGGTCTAAATTGGGGTTTTGGGTCAAAAATAGGGCTCTTGGTTAAATTTAGGGTTCTTGGTTAAATTTAGGGTTTTGGGACAAAAATAGGGTTAGAATTAGGGTTTTGGTTCAAATTTAGGGTTTAGGGTTAAAATTAGGGTTTAAGCTTCGAATTAGGGATTTTGGTTAAAAATAGGGTTTTGTGTCTAAATTAGGGTTTTGGGTCAAAATTAGGGCTCTGGGTTAAAATTTGGGTTTTGGGTCAAAATTAGGGTTTCGGGTTTGAATTAGGGTTTTGGGTCAAAATCGGGTTTTGGGTCAAATTTAGGGTTTTGGGTCAACATTAGGGTTTAGGGTCAAAAATAGGGTTAGAATTAAGATTTTGCGTTAAAATTAGGGTTTAGGGTCAAAAATAGGGTTCTGGGTCAAATTTAGGGTTCGAATTAGGGTTTTGGATCAGAATTAGGGTTTTTGGTCAAAATTAGGGTTTAGGAGCAAAATTAGGGTTTAGGGTTAAAATTAGGGTTTAGGCTTTGAATTAGGATTTTGGGTTTAAAATAGTTATTTTTTTCTAAATTAGGGTTTTGGGTCAGAATTAGGGTTTTGGGTCAAAATTAGGCCTCTGGTTATAATTTGGGTTTTGGGTCAAAGTTTCGGTTTTCGGTCAAAATTAGGGTTTGGTATGAATTAGGATTTTGGGTCAAAATTGGGTTTGGGTTCAAATTTAGGGTTTTGGGTTTGAATTTGGTTTTTGAGTTATAAAGAGGGTTTTGGGTCAAAAATAGGGTTAGAATTAAGGTTTTGCGTTAAAAATAAGGTTTAGGGTCAAAAATAGGGTTCCGGGGTCAAATTTAGGGTTTTGGATCGGATTAGGGTTTTGGGTCTAAATTAGGGTTTTGGGTCGAATTAGGGTTTTGGGTCAAAATTAGGGCTTTGGGTTATTTTGGGTCAAAATTTAGGTTTTGGATCCAAATTAGGGATTTGGGTTTGAATTAGGGTTTTGAGTAAAAATAGGGTTTTGGGACAAAAAAGGGTTAGAATTAGGGTTTTGTGTCTAAATTAGAGTCTTGGGTCAAAATTAGGGTTCTGGTTAAATTTAGGGTTTAGGGTCAAAATTTAGGTTTTGGGTTAAAATTAGGGTTGGTTAAATTTAGGGTTTTGGGACAAAAATAGGGTTAGAATTAGGGTTTTGGTTCAAATTTAGGGTTTAGGATCTAAATTAGGGTTTTGGGTCAAAATTAGGGTTTATGCTTTGAGATAAGGTTTAGGGTTAAAAATAGGGTTTTTATCAAATTTAGGGTTCTGGGTTAAATGTAGGGTCTTGGGTCAAAATTAGGGTTCGGATTAGGGTTTTGGGTCAAAATTAGAGTTTTGGGTCGGATTAGGGCTTGGGGTTATTTTGGGTCAAAATTTGGTTTTGGGTCAAAATTAGGGTTTTGAGTAAATAATAGGGTTTTGGGACAAAATTAGGGTTAGAATTAGGGTTTTGGGTTAGAATTTGTATTTTGGGTCAAAATTAAGGTGTCGGGTTGAGTTAAAAAAAGGGTTTTGGGACAAAAATAGGGTTAGAATTAGGGTTTTTGGGTCAAAATTAGGGTCTTGGGTCAAAATTAGGGTTATGGGTCAAATTTAGGGTTCTCGATTAAATTTAGGGTCTAGGGTCAAAATTTAGCGGTTTGGATTAAAATTAGGGTTCTGGGTTAAATTTAGGGTTTTCAGACAAAAATAGGGTTAGAATTAGGGTTTTGGTTCAAATTTAGGGTTTAGGATCAAAATTAGGGTTTATGGTTAAAATTAGGGTTTAGGCTTTGAATTAGGATTTTGGGTTTAAAATAAGGTTTTTTTGTCTAAATTAGGGTTTTGGGTCAGAATTAGGGTTTTGGGTCAAAATTAGGCCTCTGGGTTATAATTTGGGTTTTGGGTCAAAGTTTCGGTTTTCAGTCAAAATTAGGGTTTCGGGTATGAATTAGGATTTTGGGTCAAAATTCGGGTTTTTGGTCAAATTTAGGTTTTTGGGTTAGAATTAGGGTTTTGGGTCTAAATTGGGGTTTTGGGTCAAAATTAGGGCTCTTGGTTAAATTTAGGGTTCTTGGTTAAATTTAGGGTTTTGGGACAAAAATAGGGTTAGAATTAGGGTTTTGGTTCAAATTTAGGGTTTAGGGTTAAAATTAGGGTTTAAGCTTCGAATTAGGGATTTTGGTTAAAAATAGGGTTTTGTGTCTAAATTAGGGTTTTGGGTCAAAATTTCGGTTTTGGGTCAAAATTAGGGTTTCGGGTTTGAATTAGGGTTTTGGGTCAAAATCGGGTTTTGGGTCAAATTTAGGGATTTGGGTCAACATTAGGGTTTAGGGTCAAAAATAGGGTTAGAATTAAGATTTTGCGTTAAAATTAGGGTTTAGGGTCAAAAATAGGGTTCTGGGTCAAATTTAGGGTTCGAATTAGGGTTTTGGATCAGAATTAGGGTTTTTGGTCAAAATTAGGGTTTAGGAGCAAAATTAGGGTTTAGGGTTAAAATTAGGGTTTAGGCTTTGAATTAGGATTTTGGGTTTAAAATAGTTATTTTTTTCTAAATTAGGGTTTTGGGTCAAAATTAGGCCTCTGGGTTATAATTTGGGTTTTGGGTCAAAGTTTCGGTTTTCGGTCAAAATTAGGGTTTCGGGTATGAATTAGGATTTTGGGTCAAAATTCGGGTTTGGGTTCAAATTTAGGGTTTTGGGTTTGAATTTGGTTTTTGAGTTATAAAGAGGGTTTTGGGTCAAAAATAGGGTTAGAATTAAGGTTTTGCGTTAAAAATAGGGTTTAGGGTCAAAAATAGGGTTCCGGGGTCAAATTTAGGGTTTTGGATCAGAATTAGGGTTTTCGGTCTAAATTAGGGTTTTTGGGTCAGAATTAGGGTTTTGGGTCAAAATTAGGGCTTTGGGTTATTTTGGGTCAAAATTTAGGTTTTGGATCCAAATTAGGGATTTGGGTTTGAATTAGGGTTTTGAGTAAAAAATAGGGTTTTGGGACAAAAAGAGGGTTAGAATTAGGGTTTTTGTGTCTAAATTAGAGTCTTGGGTCAAAATTAGGGTTCCTGGTTAAATTTAGGGTTTAGGGTCAAAATTTAGGTTTTTGGATTAAAATTAGGGTTCTGGGTTAAATTTAGGGTTTTGGGACAAAAATAGGGTTAGAATTAGGGTTTTGGTTCAAATTTAGGGTTTAGGATCTAAATTAGGGTTTTGGGTCAAAATTAGGGTTTATGCTTTGAGATAGGGTTTAGGGTTAAAAATAGGGTTTTTGATCAAATTTAGGGTTCTGGGTTAAATGTAGGGTCTTGGGTCAAAAATAGGGTTCGTATTAGGGTTTTGGGTCTAAATTAGGGTTTTGGGTCAGAATTAGGGCTTGGGGTTATTTTGGGTCAAAATTAGGTTTTTTTGTCAAAATTAGTGTTTTGAGTTAAAAATAGGGTTTTGGGACAAAAATAGGGTTAGATGGTTTTTGGTTATAAATTTGGGTTTGAATTTCGGTTTTGGGTCACAATTAAGGTGTCGGGTTGAGTTAAAAAATGGGTTTTGGGACAAAAATAGGGTTAGAATTAGGGTTTTTGGGTCAAAATTAGGGTCTTGGGTCAAAATTAGGGTTATGGGTCAAATTTAGGGTTCTCGATTAAATTTAGGGTCTAGGGTCAAAATTTAGCGGTTTGGATTAAAATTAGGGTTAGGTTAAATTTAGGGTTTTTGGACAAAAATAGGGTTAGAATTAGGGTTTTGGTTCAAATTTAGGGTTTAGGATCAAAATTAGGGTTTAGGGTTAAAATTAGGGTTTAGGCTTTGAATTAGGATTTTGGGTTTAAAATAAGGTTTTTTTGTCTAAATTAGGGTTTTGGGTCAGAATTAGGGTTTTGGGTCAAAATTAGGCCTCTGGGTTGTAATTTGGGTTTTGGGTCAAAGTTTCGGTTTTCAGTCAAAATTAGGGTTTCGGGTATGAATTAGGATTTTGGGTCAAAATTCGGGTTTTGGGTCAAATTTAGGTTTTTGGGTTAGAATTAGGGTTTTGGGTCTAAATTGGGGTTTTGGGTCAAAATTAGGGCTCTTGGTTAAATTTAGGGTTCTTGGTTAAATTTAGGGTTTTGGGACAAAAATAGGGTTAGAATTAGGGTTTTGGTTCAAATTTAGGGTTTAGGGTTAAAATTAGGGTTTAAGCTTGAATTAGGGATTTTGGTTAAAAATAGGGTTTTGTGTCTAAATTAGGGTTTTGGGTTAGAATTAGGGTTTTGGTTCAAATTTAGGGTTTCGGGTCAAAATTTCGGTTTTGGGTCAAAATTAGGGTTTCGGGTTTGAATTAGGGTTTTGGGTCAAAATCGGGTTTTGGGTCAAATTTAGGGATTTGGGTCAACATTAGGGTTTAGGGTCAAAAATAGGGTTAGAATTAAGATTTTGCGTTAAAATTAGGGTTTAGGGTCAAAAATAGGGTTCTGGGTCAAATTTAGGGTTCGAATTAGGGTTTTGGATCAGAATTAGGGTTTTTGGTCAAAATTAGGGTTTAGGAGCAAAATTAGGGTTTAGGGTTAAAATTAGGGTTTAGGCTTTGAATTAGGATTTTGGGTTTAAAATAGTTATTTTTTTCTAAATTAGGGTTTTGGGTCGGGTTGGGTTTGGGTCAAAATTAGGCCTGTGGGTTATAATTTGGGTTTTGGGTCAAAGTTTCGGATTACGGTCAAAATTAGGGTTTCGAGTATGAATTAGGATTTTGGGTCAAAATTCGGGTTTGGGTTCAAATTTAGGGTTTTGGGTTTGAATTTGGTTTTTGAGTTATAAAGAGGGTTTTGGGTCAAAAATAGGGTTAGAATTAAGGTTTTGCGTTAAAAATAAGGTTTAGGGTCAAAAATAGGGTTCCGGGGTCAAATTTAGTGTATTGGATACAAATAAGGGTTTTGGGTCTAAATTAGGGTTTTTGGGTCAGAATTATGGTTTTGGGTCAAAATTAGGGCTTTGGGTTATTTTGGGTCAGAATTATGGTTTTCGGTCAAAATTAGGGCTTTGGGTTTGAATTAGGGTTTTGAGTAAAATATAGGGTTTTGGGACAAAAGAGGGTTAGAATTAGGGTTTTTGTGTCTAAATTAGAGTCTTGGGTCAAAATTAGGGTTGCTGGTTAAAATTAGGGTTTAGGGTTTAAATTAAGGTTTTGCGTTAAAATTAGGGTTCTGGGTTAAATTTAGGGTTTTGGGACAAAAATAGGGTTAGAATTAGGGTTTTGGTTCAAATTTAGGGTTTAGGATCTAAATTAGGGTTTTGGGTCAAAATTAGGGTTTATGCTTTGAGATAGGGTTTAGGGTTAAAAATAGGGTTTTTGATCAAATTTAGGGTTCTGGGTTAAATGTAGGGTCTTGGGTCAAAAATAGGGTTCGTATTAGGGTTTTGGGTCTAAATTAGGGTTTTGGGTCGGGTTAGGGCTTGGGGTTATTTTGGGTCAATTGTTTTGGGTCAAAATTAGGGTTTTGAGTTAAAAATAGGGTTTTGGGACAAAAATAGGGTTAGAATTAGGGTTTTGGGTCTAAATTTGGGTTAGAATTTCGGTTTTGGGTCATAATTAAGGTGTCGGGTTGAGTTAAAAAAAGGGTTTTGGGACAAAAATAGGGTTAGAATTAGGGTTTTTGGGTCAAAATTAGGGTCTTGGGTCAAAATTAGGGTTATGGGTCAAATTTAGGGTTCTCGATTAAATTTAGGGTCTAGGGTCAAAATTTAGCGGTTTGGATTAAAATTAGGTTTATGTTTTAAATTTAGGTTTTTCGTACAAAAATAGGGTTAGAATTAGGGTTTTGGTTCAAATTTAGGGTTTAGGATCAAAATTAGGGTTTATGGTTAAAATTAGGGTTTAGGCTTTGAATTAGGATTTTGGGTTTAAAATAAGGTTTTTTTGTCTAAATTAGGGTTTTGGGTCAGAATTAGGGTTTTGGGTCAAAATTAGGACTATGGGTTTTAATTTGGGTTTTGGGTCAAAGTTTTGGTTTTCAATCAAAATTAGGGTTTGGGTATGAATTAGGATTTTGGGTCAAAATTCGGGTTTTTGGTCAAATTTAGGTTTTTGGGTTAGAATTAGGGTTTTGGGTCTAAATTGGGGTTTTGGGTCAAAATTAGGGCTCTTGGTTAAATTTAGGGTTCTTGGTTAAATTTAGGGTTTTGGGACAAAAATAGGGTTAGAATTAGGGTTTTGGTTCAAATTTAGGGTTTAGGGTTAAAATTAGGGTTTAAGCTTCGAATTAGGGATTTTGGTTAAAAATAGGGTTTTGTGTCTAAATTAGGGTTTTGGGTCAAAATTAGGGCTCTGGGTTAAAATTTGGGTTTGGGGTCAAAATTTCGGTTTTGGGTCAAAATTAGGGTTTCGGGTTTGAATTAGGGTTTTGGGTCAAAATCGGGTTTTGGGTCAAATTTAGGGATTTGGGTCAACATTAGGGTTTAGGGTCAAAAATAGGGTTAGAATTAAGATTTTGCGTTAAAATTAGGGTTTAGGGTCAAAAATAGGGTTCTGGGTCAAATTTAGGGTTCGAATTAGGGTTTTGGATCAGAATTAGGGTTTTTGGTCAAAATTAGGGTTTAGGAGCAAAATTAGGGTTTAGGGTTAAAATTAGGGTTTAGGCTTTGAATTAGGATTTTGGGTTTAAAATAGTTATTTTTTTCTAAATTAGGGTTTTGGGTCAGGATTAGGGTTTTGGGTCAAAATTAGGCCTCTGGGTTATAATTTGGGTTTTGGGTCAAAGTTTCGGTTTTCGGTCAAAATTAGGGTTTCGGGTATGAATTAGGATTTTGGGTCAAAATTCGGGTTTGGGTTCAAATTTAGGGTTTTGGGTTTGAATTTGGTTTTTGAGTTATAAAGAGGGTTTTGGGTCAAAAATAGGGTTAGAATTAAGGTTTTGCGTTAAAAATAGGGTTTAGGGTCAAAAATAGGGTTCCGGGGTCAAATTTAGGGTTTTGGATCAGAATTAGGGTTTTCGGTCTAAATTAGGGTTTTTGGGTCAGAATTAGGGTTTTGGGTCAAAATTAGGGCTTTGGGTTATTTTGGGTCAAAATTTAGGTTTTGGATCCAAATTAGGGATTTGGGTTTGAATTAGGGTTTTGAGTAAAAAATAGGGTTTTGGGACAAAAAGAGGGTTAGAATTAGGGTTTTTGTGTCTAAATTAGAGTCTTGGGTCAAAATTAGGGTTCCTGGTTAAATTTAGGGTTTAGGGTCAAAATTTAGGTTTTTGGGTTAAAATTAGGGTTCTGGGTTAAATTTAGGGTTTTGGGACAAAAATAGGGTTAGAATTAGGGTTTTGGTTCAAATTTAGGGTTTAGGATCTAAATTAGGGTTTTGGGTCAAAATTAGGGTTTATGCTTTGAGATAGGGTTTAGGGTTAAAAATAGGGTTTTTGATCAAATTTAGGGTTATGGGTTAAATGTAGGGTCTTGGGTCAAAAATAGGGTTAGTGTTAGGGTTTTGGGTCTAAATTAGGGTTTTGGGGTCAGAATTAGGGCTTGGGGTTATTTTGGGTCAAAATTTCGGTTTTGGGAAGGGTAATAGGGTTTTGAGTAAATAATAGGGTTTTGGGACAAAATTAGGGTTAGAATTAGGGTTTTGGGTTTAGAATTTGTATTTTGGGTCAAAATTAAGGTGTCGGGTTGAGTTAAAAAAAGGGTTTTGGGACAAAAATAGGGTTAGAATTAGGGTTTTTGGGTTAAAATTAGGGTCTTGGGTCAAAATTAGGGTTATGGGTCAAATTTAGGGTTCTCGATTAAATTTAGGGTCTAGGGTCAAAATTTAGCGGTTTGGATTAAAATTAGGGTTCGGGTTAAATTTAGGGTTTTGGGTCAAAAATAGGGTTAGAATTAGGGTTTTGGTTCAAATTTAGGGTTTAGGATCAAAATTAGGGTTTATGGTTAAAATTAGGGTTTAGGCTTTGAATTAGGATTTTGGGTTTAAAATAAGGTTTTTTTGTCTAAATTAGGGTTTTGGGTCAGAATTAGGGTTTTGGGTCAAAATTAGGCCTCTGGGTTATAATTTGGGTTTTGGGTCAAAGTTTCGGTGGGGAGTCAAAATTCGGGTTTCGGGTCTGACTTAGGATTTTGGGTCAAAATACGGGTTTTGGTACAAATTTGGGATTTGGGGTTAGAATTAGGGTTTTGGGTCTAAATTGGGGTTTTGGGTCAAAATTAGGGCTCTTGGTTAAATTTAGGGTTCTTGGTTAAATTTAGGGTTTTGGGACAAAAATAGGGTTAGAATTAGGGTTTTGGTTCAAATTTAGGGTTTAGGGTTAAAATTAGGGTTTAAGCTTCGAATTAGGGATTTTGGTTAAAAATAGGGTTTTGTGTCTAAATTAGGGTTTTGGGTCAAAATTAGGGCTCTGGGTTAAAATTTGGGTTTTGGGTCAAAATTTCGGTTTTGGGTCAAAATTAGGGTTTCGGGTTTGAATTAGGGTTTTGGGTCAAAATCGGGTTTTGGGTCAAATTTAGGGATTTGGGTCAACATTAGGGTTTAGGGTCAAAAATAGGGTTAGAATTAAGATTTTGCGTTAAAATTAGGGTTTAGGGTCAAAAATAGGGTTATGGGTCAAATTTATCCTTCGAATTAGGGTTTTGCATCAGAATTAGGGTTTTGGGTTAAAAATAGGGTTTTGGGGCAAAATTAGGGTTTAGGGTTAAAATTAGGGTTTAGGCTTTGAATTAGGATTTTGGGTTTAAAATAGTTATTTTTTTCTAAATTAGGGTTTTGGGTCAGGATTAGGGTTTTGGGTCAAAATTAGGCCTCTGGGTTATAATTTGGGTTTTGGGTCAAAGTTTCGGTTTTCGGTCAAAATTAGGGTTTCGGGTATGAATTAGGATTTTGGGTCAAAAATACGGTGTTGGTTCAAATTTAGGGTTTTGGGTTTGAATTTGGTTTTTGAGTTATAAAGAGGGTTTTGGGTCAAAAATAGGGTTAGAATTAAGGTTTTGCGTTAAAAATAGGGTTTAGGGTCAAAAATAGGGTTCCGGGGTCAAATTTAGGGTTTTGGATCAGAATTAGGGTTTTCGGTCTAAATTAGGGTTTTTGGGTCAGAATTAGGGTTTTGGGTCAAAATTAGGGCTTTGGGTTATTTTGGGTCAAAATTTAGGTTTTGGATCCAAATTAGGGATTTGGGTTTGAATTAGGGTTTTGAGTAAAATATAGGGTGTTGGGACAAAAGAGGGTTAGAATTAGGGTTTTTGTGTCTAAATTAGAGTCTTGGGTCAAAATTAGGGTTCCTGGTTAAATTTAGGGTTTAGGGTCAAAATTTAGGTTTTTGGGTTAAAATTAGGGTTCTGGGTTAAATTTAGGGTTTTGGGACAAAAATAGGGTTAGAATTAGGGTTTTGGTTCAAATTTAGGGTTTAGGATCTAAATTAGGGTTTTGGGTCAAAATTAGGGTTTATGCTTTGAGATAGGGTTTAGGGTTAAAAATAGGGTTTTTGATCAAATTTAGCTTTAAGTGTTAAATGTAGGGTCTTGGGTCAAAAATAGGGTTCGTATTAGGGTTTTGGGTCTAAATTAGGGTTTTGGGTCAGAATTAGGGCTTGGGGTTATTTTGGGTCAAAATTTCGGTTTTGGGTCAAAATTAGGGTTTTGAGTTAAAAATAGGGTTTTGGGACAAAAATAGGGTTAGAATTAGGGTTTTGGGTCTAAATTTGGGTTAGAATTTCGGTTTTGGGTCATAATTAAGGTGTCGGGTTGAGTTAAAAAAAGGGTTTTGGGACAAAAATAGGGTTAGAATTAGGGTTTTTGGGTCAAAATTAGGGTCTTGGGTCAAAATTAGGGTTATGGGTCAAATTTAGGGTTCTCGATTAAATTTAGGGTCTAGGGTCAAAATTTAGCGGTTTGGATTAAAATTAGGGTTCTGGGTTAAATTTAGGGTTTTCAGACAAAAATAGGGTTAGAATTAGGGTTTTGGTTCAAATTTAGGGTTTAGGATCAAAATTAGGGTTTATGGTTAAAATTAGGGTTTAGGCTTTGAATTAGGATTTTGGGTTTAAAATAAGGTTTTTTTGTCTAAATTAGGGTTTTGGGTCAGAATTAGGGTTTTGGGTCAAAATTAGGCCTCTGGGTTATAATTTGGGTTTTGGGTCAAAGTTTCGGTTTTCAGTCAAAATTAGGGTTTCGGGTATGAATTAGGATTTTGGGTCAAAATTCGGGTTTTTGGTCAAATTTAGGTTTTTGGGTTAGAATTAGGGTTTTGGGTCTAAATTGGGGTTTTGGGTCAAAATTAGGGCTCTTGGTTAAATTTAGGGTTCTTGGTTAAATTTAGGGTTTTGGGACAAAAATAGGGTTAGAATTAGGGTTTTGGTTCAAATTTAGGGTTTAGGGTTAAAATTAGGGTTTAAGCTTCGAATTAGGGATTTTGGTTAAAAATAGGGTTTTGTGTCTAAATTAGGGTTTTGGGTCAAAATTAGGGCTCTGGGTTAAAATTTGGGTTTTGGGTCAAAATTTCGGTTTTGGGTCAAAATTAGGGTTTCGGGTTTGAATTAGGGTTTTGGGTCAAAATCGGGTTTTGGGTCAAATTTAGGGTTTTGGGTCAACATTAGGGTTTAGGGTCAAAAATAGGGTTAGAATTAAGATTTTGCGTTAAAATTAGGGTTTAGGGTCAAAAATAGGGTTCTGGGTCAAATTTAGGGTTCGAATTAGGGTTTTGGATCAGAATTAGGGTTTTTGGTCAAAATTAGGGTTTAGGAGCAAAATTAGGGTTTAGGGTTAAAATTAGGGTTTAGGCTTTGAATTAGGATTTTGGGTTTAAAATAGTTATTTTTTTCTAAATTAGGGTTTTGGGTCAGGATTAGGGTTTTGGGTCAAAATTAGGCCTCTGGGTTATAATTTGGGTTTTGGGTCAAAGTTTGGTTTTGGTCAAAATTAGGGTTTCGGGTATGAATTAGGATTTTGGGTCAAAATTCGGGTTTGGGTTCAAATTTAGGGTTTTGGGTTTGAATTTGGTTTTTGAGTTATAAAGAGGGTTTTGGGTCAAAAATAGGGTTAGAATTAAGGTTTTGCGTTAAAAATAGGGTTTAGGGTCAAAAATAGGGTTCCGGGGTCAAATTTAGGGTTTTGGATCAGAATTAGGGTTTTCGGTCTAAATTAGGGTTTTTGGGTCAGAATTAGGGTTTTGGGTCAAAATTAGGGCTTTGGGTTATTTTGGGTCAAAATTTAGGTTTTGGATCCAAATTAGGGATTTGGGTTTGAATTAGGGTTTTGAGTAAAAAATAGGGTTTTGGGACAAAAAGAGGGTTAGAATTAGGGTTTTTGTGTCTAAATTAGAGTCTTGGGTCAAAATTAGGGTTCCTGGTTAAATTTAGGGTTTAGGGTCAAAATTTAGGTTTTTGGATTAAAATTAGGGTTCTGGGTTAAATTTAGGGTTTTGGGACAAAAATAGGGTTAGAATTAGGGTTTTGGTTCAAATTTAGGGTTTAGGATCTAAATTAGGGTTTTGGGTCAAAATTAGGGTTTATGCTTTGAGATAGGGTTTAGGGTTAAAAATAGGGTTTTGGATCAAATTTAGGGTTCTGGGTTAAATGTAGGGTCTTGGGTCAAAAATAGGGTTCGTATTAGGGTTTTGGGTCTAAATTAGGGTTTTGGGTCAGAATTAGGGCTTGGGGTTATTTTGGGTCAAAATTTCGGTTTTGGGTCAAAATTAGGGTTTTGAGTTAAAAATAGGGTTTTGGGACAAAAATAGGGTTAGAATTAGGGTTTTGGGTCTAAATTTGGGTTAGAATTTCGGTTTTGGGTCATAATTAAGGTGTCGGGTTGAGTTAAAAAAAGGGTTTTGGGACAAAAATAGGGTTAGAATTAGGGTTTTTGGGTCAAAATTAGGGTCTTGGGTCAAAATTAGGGTTATGGGTCAAATTTAGGGTTCTCGATTAAATTTAGGGTCTAGGGTCAAAATTTAGCGGTTTGGATTAAAATTAGGGTTCTGGGTTAAATTTAGGGTTTTCAGACAAAAATAGGGTTAGAATTAGGGTTTTGGTTCAAATTTAGGGTTTAGGATCAAAATTAGGGTTTATGGTTAAAATTAGGGTTTAGGCTTTGAATTAGGATTTTGGGTTTAAAATAAGGTTTTTTTGTCTAAATTAGGGTTTTGGGTCAGAATTAGGGTTTTGGGTCAAAATTAGGCCTCTGGGTTATAATTTGGGTTTTGGGTCAAAGTTTCGGTTTTCAGTCAAAATTAGGGTTTCGGGTATGAATTAGGATTTTGGGTCAAAATTCGGGTTTTTGGTCAAATTTAGGTTTTTGGGTTAGAATTAGGGTTTTGGGTCTAAATTGGGGTTTTGGGTCAAAATTAGGGCTCTTGGTTAAATTTAGGGTTCTTGGTTAAATTTAGGGTTTTGGGACAAAAATAGGGTTAGAATTAGGGTTTTGGTTCAAATTTAGGGTTTAGGGTTAAAATTAGGGTTTAAGCTTCGAATTAGGGATTTTGGTTAAAAATAGGGTTTTGTGTCTAAATTAGGGTTTTGGGTCAAAATTAGGGCTCTGGGTTAAAATTTGGGTTTGGGGTCAAAATTTCGGTTTTGGGTCAAAATTAGGGTTTCGGGTTTGAATTAGGGTTTTGGGTCAAAATCGGGTTTTGGGTCAAATTTAGGGATTTGGGTCAACATTAGGGTTTAGGGTCAAAAATAGGGTTAGAATTAAGATTTTGCGTTAAAATTAGGGTTTAGGGTCAAAAATAGGGTTCTGGGTCAAATTTAGGGTTCGAATTAGGGTTTTGGATCAGAATTAGGGTTTTTGGTCAAAATTAGGGTTTAGGAGCAAAATTAGGGTTTAGGGTTAAAATTAGGGTTTAGGCTTTGAATTAGGATTTTGGGTTTAAAATAGTTATTTTTTTCTAAATTAGGGTTTTGGGTCAGGATTAGGGTTTTGGGTCAAAATTAGGCCTCTGGGTTATAATTTGGGTTTTGGGTCAAAGTTTCGGTTTTCGGTCAAAATTAGGGTTTCGGGTATGAATTAGGATTTTGGGTCAAAATTCGGGTTTGGGTTCAAATTTAGGGTTTTGGGTTTGAATTTGGTTTTTGAGTTATAAAGAGGGTTTTGGGTCAAAAATAGGGTTAGAATTAAGGTTTTGCGTT
Source organism: Sophora flavescens (assembly GCA_030762895.1). Classification (NCBI taxonomy): domain Eukaryota; kingdom Viridiplantae; phylum Streptophyta; class Magnoliopsida; order Fabales; family Fabaceae; genus Sophora; species Sophora flavescens. The sequence goes on from JAUPTC010000012.1 coordinate 11,385,868, forward strand.
AAAATTAGGGTTTAGGGTCAAAAATAGGGTTCCGGGTCAAATTTAGGGTTTTGGATCAGAATTAGGGTTTTCGGTCTAAATTAGGGTTTTTGGGTCAGAATTAGGGTTTTGGGTCAAAATTAGGGCTTTGGGTTATTTTGGGTCAAAATTTAGGTTTTGGATCCAAATTAGGGATTTGGGTTTGAATTAGGGTTTTGAGTAAAAAATAGGGTTTTGGGACAAAAAGAGGGTTAGAATTAGGGTTTTTGTGTCTAAATTAGAGTCTTGGGTCAAAATTAGGGTTCCTGGTTAAATTTAGGGTTTAGGGTCAAAATTTAGGTTTTTGGGTTAAAATTAGGGTTCTGGGTTAAATTTAGGGTTTTGGGACAAAAATAGGGTTAGAATTAGGGTTTTGGTTCAAATTTAGGGTTTAGGATCTAAATTAGGGTTTTGGGTCAAAATTAGGGTTTATGCTTTGAGATAGGGTTTAGGGTTAAAAATAGGGTTTTTGATCAAATTTAGGGTTCTGGGTTAAATGTAGGGTCTTGGGTCAAAAATAGGGTTCGTATTAGGGTTTTGGGTCTAAATTAGGGTTTTGGGTCAGAATTAGGGCTTGGGGTTATTTTGGGTCAAAATTTCGGTTTTGGGTCAAAATTAGGGTTTTGAGTTAAAAATAGGGTTTTGGGACAAAAATAGGGTTAGAATTAGGGTTTTGGGTCTAAATTTGGGTTAGAATTTCGGTTTTGGGTCATAATTAAGGTGTCGGGTTGAGTTAAAAAAAGGGTTTTGGGACAAAAATAGGGTTAGAATTAGGGTTTTTGGGTCAAAATTAGGGTCTTGGGTCAAAATTAGGGTTATGGGTCAAATTTAGGGTTCTCGATTAAATTTAGGGTTTAGGGTCAAAATTTAGGGGTTTGGATTAAAATTAGGGTTCTGGGTTAAATTTAGGGTTTTCAGACAAAAATAGGGTTAGAATTAGGGTTTTGGTTCAAATTTAGGGTTTAGGATCAAAATTAGGGTTTATGGTTAAAATTAGGGTTTAGGCTTTGAATTAGGATTTTGGGTTTAAAATAAGGTTTTTTTGTCTAAATTAGGGTTTTGGGTCAGAATTAGGGTTTTGGGTCAAAATTAGGCCTCTGGGTTATAATTTGGGTTTTGGGTCAAAGTTTCGGTTTTCGGGTATGAATTAGGATTTTGGGTCAAAATTCGGGTTTTTGGTCAAATTTAGGTTTTTGGGTTAGAATTAGGGTTTTGGGTCTAAATTGGGGTTTTGGGTCAAAATTAGGGCTCTTGGTTAAATTTAGGGTTCTTGGTTAAATTTAGGGTTTTGGGACAAAAATAGGGTTAGAATTAGGGTTTTGGTTCAAATTTAGGGTTTAGGGTTAAAATTAGGGTTTAAGCTTCGAATTAGGGATTTTGGTTAAAAATAGGGTTTTGTGTCTAAATTAGGGTTTTGGGTCAAAATTAGGGCTCTGGGTTAAAATTTGGGTTTGGGGTCAAAATTTCGGTTTTGGGTCAAAATTAGGGTTTCGGGTTTGAATTAGGGTTTTGGGTCAAAATCGGGTTTTGGGTCAAATTTAGGGATTTGGGTCAACATTAGGGTTTAGGGTCAAAAATAGGGTTAGAATTAAGATTTTGCGTTAAAATTAGGGTTTAGGGTCAAAAATAGGGTTCTGGGTCAAATTTAGGGTTCGAATTAGGGTTTTGGATCAGAATTAGGGTTTTTGGTCAAAATTAGGGTTTAGGAGCAAAATTAGGGTTTAGGGTTAAAATTAGGGTTTAGGCTTTGAATTAGGATTTTGGGTTTAAAATAGTTATTTTTTTCTAAATTAGGGTTTTGGGTCAGGATTAGGGTTTTGGGTCAAAATTAGGCCTCTGGGTTATAATTTGGGTTTTGGGTCAAAGTTTCGGTTTTCGGTCAAAATTAGGGTTTCGGGTATGAATTAGGATTTTGGGTCAAAATTCGGGTTTGGGTTCAAATTTAGGGTTTTGGGTTTGAATTTGGTTTTTGAGTTATAAAGAGGGTTTTGGGTCAAAAATAGGGTTAGAATTAAGGTTTTGCGTTAAAAATAGGGTTTAGGGTCAAAAATAGGGTTCCGGGGTCAAATTTAGGGTTTTGGATCAGAATTAGGGTTTTCGGTCTAAATTAGGGTTTTTGGGTCAGAATTAGGGTTTTGGGTCAAAATTAGGGCTTTGGGTTATTTTGGGTCAAAATTTAGGTTTTGGATCCAAATTAGGGATTTGGGTTTGAATTAGGGTTTTGAGTAAAAAATAGGGTTTTGGGACAAAAAGAGGGTTAGAATTAGGGTTTTTGTGTCTAAATTAGAGTCTTGGGTCAAAATTAGGGTTCCTGGTTAAATTTAGGGTTTAGGGTCAAAATTTAGGTTTTTGGGTTAAAATTAGGGTTCTGGGTTAAATTTAGGGTTTTGGGACAAAAATAGGGTTAGAATTAGGGTTTTGGTTCAAATTTAGGGTTTAGGATCTAAATTAGGGTTTTGGGTCAAAATTAGGGTTTATGCTTTGAGATAGGGTTTAGGGTTAAAAATAGGGTTTTTGATCAAATTTAGGGTTCTGGGTTAAATGTAGGGTCTTGGGTCAAAAATAGGGTTCGTATTAGGGTTTTGGGTCTAAATTAGGGTTTTGGGTCAGAATTAGGGCTTGGGGTTATTTTGGGTCAAAATTTCGGTTTTGGGTCAAAATTAGGGTTTTGAGTTAAAAATAGGGTTTTGGGACAAAAATAGGGTTAGAATTAGGGTTTTGGGTCTAAATTTGGGTTAGAATTTCGGTTTTGGGTCATAATTAAGGTGTCGGGTTGAGTTAAAAAAAGGGTTTTGGGACAAAAATAGGGTTAGAATTAGGGTTTTTGGGTCAAAATTAGGGTCTTGGGTCAAAATTAGGGTTATGGGTCAAATTTAGGGTTCTCGATTAAATTTAGGGTCTAGGGTCAAAATTTAGCGGTTTGGATTAAAATTAGGGTTCTGGGTTAAATTTAGGGTTTTGGACAAAAATAGGGTTAGAATTAGGGTTTTGGTTCAAATTTAGGGTTTAGGATCAAAATTAGGGTTTATGGTTAAAATTAGGGTTTAGGCTTTGAATTAGGATTTTGGGTTTAAAATAAGGTTTTTTTGTCTAAATTAGGGTTTTGGGTCAGAATTAGGGTTTTGGGTCAAAATTAGGCCTCCGGTTATAATTTGGGTTTTGGGTCAAAGTTTGGTTTCGATCAAAATTAGGGTTTGGGTATGAATTAGGATTTTGGGTCAAAATTGGTTTTGGTCAAATTTAGGTTTTGGGTTAGAATTAGGGTTTGCAATTGGGGTTTTGGGTCAAAATTAGGGCTCTTGGTTAAATTTAGGGTTCTTGGTTAAATTTAGGTTTGGGACAAAAATAGGGTTAGAATTAGGGTTTTGGTTCAAATTTAGGGTTTAGGGTTAAAATTAGGGTTTAAGCTTCAATTAGGGATTTTGGTTAAAAATAGGGTTTTGTGTCTAAATTAGGGTTTTGGGTCAAAATTAGGGCCTGGGTTAAAATTTGGGTTTGGGGTCAAAATTTGGTTTTGGGTCAAAATTAGGGTTTCGGGTTTGAATTAGGGTTTTGGGTCAAAATCGGGTTTTGGGTCAAATTTAGGGATTTGGGTCAACATTAGGGTTTAGGGTCAAAAATAGGTTAGAATTAAGATTTTGCGTTAAAATTAGGGTTTAGGTCAAAAATAGGGTTTGGGTCAAATTTAGGTTCAATTAGGGTTTTGGATCGAATTAGGGTTTTGGTCAAATTAGGTTTAGGAGCAAAATTAGGTTTAGGGTTAAAATTAGGGTAGGCTTGAATTAGGATTTTGGGTTTAAAATAGTTATTTTTTCTAAATTAGGGTTTTGGGTCGTTAGGTTTTGGGTCAAATTAGGCTCTGGGTTATAATTTGGGTTTGGGTCAAAGTTTTCAAAATTAGGTTTTATGAATTAGGATTTTGGGTCAAAATTGTTGGGTTCAAATTAGTTTGGGTTTGAATTTGGTTTTTGAGTTATAAAGAGGGTTTTGGGTCAAAAATAGGGTTCGAATTAAGGTTTTGCGTTAAAATTAGGGTTTAGGGTCAAAAATAGGGTTCCGGGGTCAAATTTAGGGTTTTGGATCAGAATTAGGGTTTTCGGTCTAAATTAGGGTTTTTGGGTCAAAATTAGGGCTTTGGGTTATTTTGGGTCAAAATTTAGGTTTTGGATCCAAATTAGGGTTTTGGGTTTGAATTCGGGTTTTGAGTAAAAAAATAGGGTTTTGGGACAAAAAGAGGGTTAGAATTAGGGTTTTTGTGTCTAAATTAGAGTCTTGGGTCAAAATTAGGGTTCCTGGTTAAATTTAGGGTTTAGGGTCAAATTTTAGGTTTTTGGATTAAAATTAGGGTTCTGGGTTAAATTTAGGGTTTTGGGTCAAAAATAGGGTTAGAATTAGGGTTTTGGTACAAATTTAGGGGATAGGATCTAAATTAGGGTTTTGGGTCAAAATTAGGGTTTATGCTTTGAATTAGGGTTTAGGGTTAAAAATAGGGTTTTGGATCAAATTTAGGGTTCTGGGTTAAATGTAGGGTCTTGGGTCAAAAATAGGGTTCGTATTAGGGTTTTGGGGTCAGAATTAGGGCTTTGGGTCGATTAGGGTGGGTCTTAGGCTTGGGTTATTTTGGGTCAAAATTTGTTTTGGGTCAAAATTAGGGTTTTGAGTAAAAAATAGGGTTTTGGAACAAAAATAGGGTTAGAATTAGGGTTTTGGGTCTAAATTTGGGTTAGAATTTGGGTTTTGGGTCAAAATTAAGGTGTCGGGTTTTGAGTTCAAAAAAGGGATTTGGGACAAAAATAGGGTTAGAATTAGGGTTTTTGGGTCAAAATTAGGGTCTTGGGTCAAAATTAGGGTTATGGGTCAAATTTAGGGTTCTCGGTTAAATTTAGGGTTAGGGTCAAAATTTAGGGTTTGGATTAAAATTAGGTTCTGTTAAATTTAGGGTTTTGGAAAAATAGGTTAGAATTAGGGTTTTGGTTCAAATTTGTTTGTGTTTGTTAAAATTAGGTTTAGGCTTTGAATTAGGATTTTGGGTTTAAAATAGGTTTTTTGTCTAAATTAGGTTTTGGTCAATTAGGTTTGGGTCAAAATTAGCTCTGGTTATAATTTGGGTTTTGTCAAATTTTTTTCAAAATTATGGTTTCTAATTAGGATTTTGTCAAAATTTTTTTATTTTTAAATTAGGTTTTAATTTTTTTCAAATTCTTCTGGTTAAATTTAGGTTTTGGGACAAAAATAGGTTAGAATTAGGTTTTGGTTGAAATTTAGGTTTAGGGTTAAAATTAGGTTTAAGCTTAATTAGGGTTTTGGTTAAAATAGGGTTTTGTGTCTAAATTAGGTTTTGTCAATTATTTTTTAATTTGGTTTATTTGTTTTGGTAAATTAGGTTTTTTAATTAGGTTTTGGGTCAAATTTTTGTAAATTTAGGTTTTGGGTCAACATTAGGTTTTTATTTTGTAAATTTAGGTTTGGTTAAAATTAGTTTGGTAATATTGGTTTGCAAATTAGGTTTTGGTATTATTTTGTTTTTTTTAAATTATTTGTTTAGGTTTTAAATTTTAATGTTTTGGTTTGGTTTTAGTTTTTTTTGTTTTTTTCTTATTTTAATTAGGTTTTAGTTATTTGGTTAAATTAGTGTAAAATTATTAGAAGGTTGGGTTTATGTTTTAAAAGGTTATAATTTTGGGTCAAAATTTTTTGGGTAAATTAGGGTTTTGGTTTTAAAAGGTTTTGGGTAAATAGTAGAATTAAGGTTTTGTTAAATTAGGGTTTAGGTAAAAATAGGTTAGGTCAAATTTAGGTTTTGGATCTATTAGGTTTTGGGTCTAAATTAGGGTTTTGGGTCTAATTAGGTTTTGGGTTAAAATTAGGGCTTTGGGTTATTTTGGGTAAAATTTAGGTTTTGGATCCAAATTAGGGTTTTGGGTTTAATTAGGTTTTGAGTAAAAATAGGTTTTGGGAAATTAGAATTAGGTTTTTGTGTCTAAATTAGAGTCTGGGTCAAAATTAGGGTTCCTGTTAAATTTAGGTTTAGGTAAAATTTAGGTTTTGGATTAAAATTAGGTTCGGTTAAATTTAGGTTTTGGGACAAAATAGGTTAGAATTAGGTTTTGGTTAAATTTAGGTTTAGGATCTAATTGGTTTAAAATTAGGTTTATGCTTTGAATTAGGTTTAGGGTTAAAAATAGGTTTTGGATCAAATTTAGGTTCTGGGTTAAATGTAGGTCTTGGTCAAAAATAGGTTCGTATTAGGTTTTGGGTCTAAATTAGGTTTTGGGTATTAGGTTGGGTCGTGGTTTATTTTGGTAAAATTTTTTGGTCTGGTTGGTAAATTAGGTTTTGAGTAAAAATAGGTTTTGGGACAAAAATAGGTTAGAATTAGGGTTTTGGGTCTAAATTGGTTAGAATTTGGGTTTGGGTCAAAATTAAGGTGTCGAGTTAAAAGGTTTTGGGACAAAATAGGTTAGAATTAGGTTTTGGGTCAAAATAGGTCTTGGGTCAAAATTAGGTTATGGGTCAAATTTAGGGTTCTCTTAAATTTAGGTTTAGGTCAAAATTTAGGGTTTGGATTAAAATTAGGTTCTGGTTAAATTTAGGTTTTATAGGTTAGAATTAGGGTTTTGGTTCAAATTTAGGTTTAGGATAAAATTAGGGTTTAGGTTAAAATTAGGTTTAGGCTTTGAATTAGGATTTTGGGTTTAAAATAGGGGTTTGTCTAAATTAGGTTTTGTCAATTAGGTTTTTCAAAATTAGGCCTGTTATAATTTGGGTTTTGGGTCAAAATTTTGCAGGTTTCGGTATAATTAGGATTTTGGGTCAAAATTTTTGGTCAAATTTAGGTTTTGGGTTGATTAGGTTTGGGTCTAAATTGTTTGGTCAAAATAGGTGGTTGAAAGGTTTTGATTAATTAGGTTTTGGTTAAATTTAGGTTTTGGGAAAAATAGGTTGAATTAGGGTTTTGGTTGAAATTTAGGTTTGGGTTAAAATTAGGTTTAGCTAATTAGGGTTTTGGTTAAAATAGGTTTTGTGTCTAAATTAGGTTTTGGTCAAATTAGGTTTGGTCAAAATTAGGTTGGTTAAAATTTGGGTTTGGGTCAAAATTTTTTTGGGTAAAATTAGGTTTTAATTAGGTTTTGGGTCAAAATTGGTTTGGGTCAAATTTAGGTTTTGGGTCAAAATTAGGTTTATGTTAATTAGGGTGGTTAAAAAGGTTTTGGATCAATTTAGGTTCTGGGTTAAATTGGGTTGTAAAATAGGTTAGGTTTTGGTTAAATTAGGTTTTGGGGTCTGTTTTGGTTTGGCTTGGTTTTTGGGTTGTATTAGGTTTTTTGTTTTTAGGTTTGGGAAATAGTATTATTTTTCAATTTTATTGGTTTGGGAAAATTAGAATTAGGGTTTGTCTTTGTTTTCATTTTAGGTTTGTAAATAGGTTTTAATTTGGTTGTGGTTTTGGTTCAAATTTAGGTTTAGGAGAAAATTAGGTTTAGGTTAAAATTAGGGTTAGGCTTTGAATTAGGATTTTGGGTTTAAATAGGTTTTTTTATAAATTAGGTGGGTCTTTGGTCATTAGGCTTGGTTATAATTTGGGTTTTGGTAAAATTTTTCAAAATAGTTTGGTTAATTATTTTGTCAATTGGGTCAATTTAGGTTTTTTGTAAAATAGGTTAGAATTAGGTTTTGGTTAAAATTAGGTTTAGGGTCAAATATTTGGTAAATTTAGGTTTTGGTTAATTAGGTTTTGTTAAATTAGGTTTTGGGTGATTAGGGTTTTGGTCAAAATTAGGTTTTTATTTTGGTAAATTTAGGTTTTGGATCCAAATTAGGTTTTGGGTTTGAATTAGGTTTTGAGTAAAAATAGGTTTTGGGAAAAGGTTAGAATTAGGTTTTGTGTCTAAATTAGAGTCTTGGGTCAAAATTAGGTTCCTGGTTAAATTTAGGGTTAGGTCAAAATTTAGGTTTTTGGATTAAAATTAGGTTCTGTTAAATTTAGGGTTTTGGGACAAAATAGGTTAGAATTAGGTTTTGGTTCAAATTTAGGTTTAGATCTAAATTAGGTTTTGGTAAAATTAGGGTTATGCTTAATTAGGTTTAGGGTAAAAATAGGTTTTGGATCAAATTTAGGTTCTGGTTAAATGTAGGTCTGGTAAAATAGGTTCATAGGTTTTGGGTCTAAATTAGGTTTTGGTAATTAGGTTTGGTAATTAGGTTTTATTTTGGTAAAATTTTTGGTCCAAATTAGGTTTTAAATTAGGTTTGAGTAAATAGGTTTTGGGACAAATTAGGTTAGAATTAGGTTTGGGTCTAAATTGTTAGAATTGTTTAAGGTGTTGAGTTAAAGGGTTTTGGGACAAAAATAGGTTAGAATTAGGTTTTGGGTCAAAATTAGGTCTTGGGTCAAAATTAGGTTATGGGTCAAATTTAGGTTCTATTAAATTTAGGTTTAGGTCAAAATTTAGGTTTGGATTAAAATTAGGGTCTGGTTAAATTTAGGTTTTACAAAATAGGTTAGAATTAGGTTTTGGTTCAAATTTAGGTTTAGGATCAAAATTAGGTTTTGTTAAAATTAGGTTTAGGCTTGAATTAGGATTTTGGGTTTAAAATAGGGTTTTGTCTAAATTAGGTTTGGTCTATTAGGTTTTGGGTCAAAATTAGGCCTCTGTTATAATTTGGGTTTTTAAATTTTTTTCAAAATTAGGTTTCGGTATGAATTAGGATTTGGTCAAAATTGGTTTTTTAGGTTTGGTTGAATTAGGTTTTGGTCTAAATTGGTTCAAAGGTTCTAATTTAGGTTTAGGTTCAAAATTTAGGTTTGAATTAAAATTAGGTTCTTGGTTAAATTTAGGTTTTGGGACAAAATAGGTTAAATTAGGTTTTGGTTGAAATTTATGGTTTAGGTTAAAATTAGGTTTAGTTCAATTAGGTTTTTGGTTAAAATAGGGTTTTGTGTCTAAATTAGGTTTTGTCTATTAGGTTTGGTAAAATTAGGTGTTAAAATTTGGTTTGGGTAAAATTTTTTTAAAATTAGGTTTTTTGAATTAGGTTTTGGGTCAAAATTGTTTTGGTAAATTTAGGTTTTGGTCAACATTAGGTTTATGCTTAATTAGGTTTTGGTTAAAATAGGTTTTGGATCAAATTTAGGTTCTGGGTTAAATGTAGGGTCTGGTCAAAAATAGGTTCTGGGGTCTAAATTAGGTTTTGGGTCTAATTGGTTTTGGTCAATTAGGTTAGGTTATTTTGGTCAAATTTGGGTCCAAATTAGGTTTTGGTCAAATTAGGTTTTGATAAAAATAGGTTTGGGTGGTTAGAATTAGGTTTGGTCTAAATTATTAGAATTTGGTTTCTTGGTGTGTTTTGAGTTAAAAAGGGTTTTGGGAAAAATAGGTTAGAATTAGGTTTTGGGTAAAATTAGGTTTGTAAAATTAGAGGGTCAAATTTAGGTTCTCTTTAAATTTAGGGTTTCAATATTTAGGGTTTGGATTAAAATTAGGTTCTGGTTAAATTTAGGTTAGAATTAGGTTTTGGTTCAAATTTAGGTTTAGGAGAAAATTAGGTTTAGGTTAAAATTAGGATTAGGCTTTGAATTAGGATTTTGGGTTTAAAATAGGTATTTTTTAATTAGGTTTTGTCGAATTAGGTTTTGGGTCAAAATTAGGCTGGTTATAATTTGGTTTGTAAAATTTTTTTATAAAATAGGTTTGGTTTGAATTATATTTTGGTAAAATTTTCAATTTAAATTAGTTTTGTAAAATTAGGTTTGGTTGGTTTGTCATTTAGGTTTGGATCAATTAGGGTTTTTCTAAATTAGGTTTTGGTCTAATTGGTTTTGGGTCAAAATTAGGTTGGTTATTTTGGTCAAAATTTAGGTTTTGGATCCAAATTAGGTTTGGGTTTAATTAGGTTTTGAGTAAAATAGGTTTGGGACAAGGTTAGAATTAGGTTTTTGTGTCTAAATTAGAGTCTTGGGTCAAAATTAGGTTCCTGTTAAATTTAGGTTTAGGTCAAATTTAGGTTTTTGGATTAAAATTAGGTTCTGGTTAAATTTAGGTTTTGGGACAAATAGGTTAGAATTAGGTTTTGGTTCAAATTTAGGTTTAGGATCTAAATTAGGTTTTGGGTAAAATTAGGTTTATGCTTAATTAGGTTTAGGGTTAAAAATAGGTTTTGGATCAAATTTAGGGTCTGGTAAATGTAGGTCTGGGTCAAAAATAGGTTCGGATAGAGTTTTGGGTCTAAATTAGGTTTTGGTGAATTAGGTTTGGTCAATTAGGTTTATTTTGGTCAAAATTTTTTTGGGTCCAAATTAGGTTTTGGTCAAAATTAGGTTTTGAGTAAAAAAGGGTTTTGGGACAAAATAGGTTAGAATTAGGTTTTGGGTCTAAATTGTAGAATTGGTTTGGGTCAAAATTAAGGTGCTGTGAGTTAAAAAGGGTTTTGGGACAAAATAGGTTAGAATTAGGGTTTTTGGGTCAAAATTAGGTCTTGGTCAAAATTAGGTTATGGGTCAAATTTAGGTTCTATTAAATTTAGGTTTAGGTCAAAATTTAGGGTTTGGATTAAAATTAGGTTCTGGTTAAATTTAGGTTTTCTTAAAAAATAGGTTAGAATTAGGGTTTGGTTCAAATTTAGGTTTAGGATCAAAATTAGGTTTTGGGTTAAAATTAGGTTTAGGCTTTGAATTAGGATTTTGGGTTTAAAATAGGGTTTTGTCTAAATTAGGTTTTGGGTCAATTAGGTTTGGTCAAATTAGGCTCGTTATAATTTGGTTTTGGGTCAAAATTTCAATAAAATTATGGTTTCGGTATAATTAGGATTTTGGGTCAAAATTGGTTTGGGTAAATTTAGGTTGGTTAATTAGGTTTTGGATCTAAATTGGGTTTTGGGTCAAAATTAGGCTGGTTCTAAATTTAGGTTTAGGTTCAAAATTTAGGGTTTTGAATTAAAATTAGGTCTTGGTTAAATTTAGGTTTTGGGACAAAATAGGTTGAATTAGGTTTTGGGAAATTTATGGTTTAGGTTAAAATTAGGTTTAAGTTCAATTAGGTTTTGGTTAAAATAGGTTTTGTGTCTAAATTAGGTTTTGGTCAAATTAGGTTTCAAATTAGGCTCTGTTAAAATTTGGGTTTGGGTAAAATTTTTTGGTAAAATTAGGTTTGTTTGAATTAGGTTTGGGTCAAAATCGGTTTGGGTAAATTTAGGTTTTGGGTCAACATTAGGTTTATGCTTAATTAGGTTAAGGGTTAAAATAGGTTTTGGATCAAATTTAGGTTCTGGTTAAATGTAGGTCTGGTCAAAAATAGGTTCGATTAGGTTTTGGGTCTAAATTAGGTTTTGGGTCGAATTAGGTTTTTTAGGTTAGGTTATTTTGGTCAAAATTTTTTGGGTCCAAATTAGGTTTTGGGTAAAATTAGGTTTTGAGTAAAAATAGGTTTTGGGAAATAGGTTAAATTAGGGTTTGTCTAAATTGGTTAGAATTGGCTTTTGGGTTTGAGTTCAAAAAGGGTTTTGGGACAAAATAGGTTAGAATTAGGTTTTGTCAAAATTAGGTCTTGGGTAAAATTAGGTTATGGGTCAAATTTAGGTTCTCTGTTAAATTTAGGGTTCGGGTCAATATTTAGGGTTTGGATTAAAATTAGGGTCTGGTTAAATTTAGGTTAGAATTAGGTTTTGGTTCAAATTTAGGTTTAGGAGCAAAATTAGGTTTAGGTTAAAATTAGGATTAGGCTTTGAATTAGGATTTTGGGTTTAAAATAGGTATTTTTTAATTAGGTTTGGTCATTGGTTTTGGGTCAAAATTAGGCTTGGTTATAATTTGGGTTTGGTAAAATTTTTTTTAAAATAGGGTTTTTGAATTAGTATTTTGGTCAAAATTTTTTCAAATTTGAAAAATTAGGTTGGTTAAAATTAGGTTTGGTCAATCAAGGTTTTGGATCTAATTAGGTTTTTCTAAATTAGGATTTTGGGTCTAATTAGGTTTTGGGTCAAAATTAGGCTTTGGGTTATTTTGGGTAAAATTTAGGTTTTGGATCCAAATTAGGTTTTGGGTTTGAATTAGGTTTTGAGTAAAATAGGTTTTGGGACAAAAGAGGTTAGAATTAGGTTTTTGTGTCTAAATTAGAGTCTTGGTCAAAATTAGGTTCCTGTTAAATTTAGGTTTAGGTCAAAATTTAGGTTTTGGATTAAAATTAGGTTCTGGTTAAATTTAGGTTTTGGGACAAAATAGGTTAGAATTAGGTTTTGGTTCAAATTTAGGTTTAGGATCTAAATTAGGTTTGGTAAAATTAGGTTTATGCTTGAATTAGGTTTAGGTTAAAATAGGGTTTTGGATCAAATTTAGGTTCTGGTTAAATGTAGGGTCTTGGGTCAAAAATAGGGTTCTGATAGAGTTTTGGGTCTAAATTAGGTTTTGGGTGAATTAGGTTTGGTGGTTATTTTGGGTCAAATTTTTTGGGTCCAAATTAGGTTTTGGGTCAAAATTAGGGTTTGAGTAAAATAGGTTTTGGGACAAATATAGGTTAGAATTAGGTTTTGGGTCTAAATTGGTTAGAATTGGTTTGTCAAAATTAAGGTGTCAGTTAAAAGGGTTTTGGACAAAAATAGGTTAGAATTAGGTTTTTGGGTCAAAATTAGGTCTGGTCAAAATTAGGTTATGGGTCAAATTTAGGTTCTCATTAAATTTAGGGTTAGGTCAAAATTTAGGTTTGGATTAAAATTAGGTTCTGGGTTAAATTTAGGTTTTCTTACAAAATAGGTTAGAATTAGGGTTTTGGTTCAAATTTAGGGTTAGGATCAAAATTAGGTTTTGGGTTAAAATTAGGTTTAGGCTTTGAATTAGGATTTTGGGTTTAAAATAGGTTTTTGTCTAAATTAGGTTTGGTCGATTAGGTTGGGTCAATTAGGCTCGTTATAATTTGGGTTTTGGGTCAAAATTTTAAATTAGGTTTGGTATGAATTAGATTTGGGTCAAAATTGTTTTTTGGTTTTGTTGAATTAGGTTTTGGATCTAAATTGGGTTTTGGGTCAAAATTAGGTTTTTGGTTTAGGTTAAAATTTAGGTTTTGAATTAAAATTAGGTTCTTGGTTAAATTTAGGTTTTGGGACAAAATAGGTTAGAATTAGGTTTTGGTTGAAATTTATGGTTTAGGTTAAAATTAGGTTTAGTTCAATTAGGGTTTTTGGTTAAAATAGGTTTGTGTCTAAATTAGGTTTCTTAGGTTTGTCAAAATTAGGCTTGTTAAAATTTGGTTTGGGTAAAATTTTTTAAAATTAGGTTTGTTTAATTAGGTTTTGGGTCAAAATCGTTTTGGTCAAATTTAGGTTTGGTCAACATTAGGGTTATGTTAATTAGGTTAGGTTAAAATAGGTTTTGGATAAATTTAGGTTCTGGGTAAATTGGTTTGGGTCAAAATATATTGTTTTTGGTTGGTTATTTTGGTAAAATTTGGGCAAATTAGGTTTGTAATTAGGTTTGAGTAAATAGGGTTTGGGACAAATATGAATTAGCTATTGGTGAATTTTTCAAATTTTTGGTTGAGTTAGGGTTTGGGACAAAATAGGTTAGAATTAGGTTTTGGGTAAAATTAGGTCTTGGGTAAAATTAGGTTATGGTCAAATTTAGGTTCTCTGTTAAATTTAGGTTTTCAATATTTAGGGTTTGGATTAAAATTAGGTTCTGGTTTAAATTTAGGTTAGAATTAGGTTTTGGTTCAAATTTAGGTTTAGGAAAAATTAGGTTTGGTTAAAATTAGGGTTAGGTTTGAATTAGGATTTTGGGTTTAAAATAGGTTTTTTTATGTTGGTAATTAATTGGTTGGGTCAAATTTGGTTAATTGGTGAATTTTTTGGGAATTGTTTGGGTAAATTGGTTTGGTTTTTTTTTTGGTTTTGTTAAAAGTTTGGGTAAAGTTAAATTGTGGTTAAAATTAGGGTAAATTGTTAAATAGGTTGGTCAAATTTAGGTTTGGATCTAATTAGGTTTTGGTCTAAATTAGGTTTTGGGTCGAATTAGGTTTTGGGTCAAAATTAGGTTTGGGTTATTTTGGGTCAAAATTTAGGTTTTGGATCCAAATTAGGTTTTGGGTTTAATTAGGTTTTGAGTAAAAATAGGTTTTGGGACAAAAAAGGTTAGAATTAGGTTTTGTGTCTAAATTAGAGTCTTGGGTCAAAATTAGGTTCCTGTTAAATTTAGGTTTAGGTCAAAATTTAGGTTTTTGGATTAAAATTAGGTTCTGGTTAAATTTAGGTTTTGGGACAAAATAGGTTAGAATTAGGTTTTGGTTCAAATTTAGGTTTAGGATCTAAATTAGGTTTTGGGTCAAAATTAGGTTTATGCTTTGAATTAGGTTTAGGTTAAAAATAGGGTTTTGGATCAAATTTAGGTTCTGGGTTAAATGTAGGGTCTTGGGTCAAAAATAGGTTCAGATAGAGTTTTGGGTCTAAATTAGGTTTTGGGGTCGAATTAGGTTTTGGGTAATTAGGTTTGGGTTATTTTGGGTCAAAATTTTTGGGTCCAAATTAGGTTTTGGTCAAAATTAGGTTTTGAGTAAAAATAGGGTTTTGGGACAAAATAGGTTAGAATTAGGTTTTGGGTCTAAATTGTTAGAATTGGTTTGGCAAAGGGAGTTAAAGGGTTTTGGGACAAAATAGGTTAGAATTAGGTTTTGGTCAAAATTAGGTCTTGGTCAAAATTAGGTTATGGTCAAATTTAGGTTCTCGATTAAATTTAGGTTTAGGTCAAAATTTAGGGTTTGGATTAAAATTAGGTTCTGGGTTAAATTTAGGTTTTTATAGGGTTAGAATTAGGGTTTTGGTTCAAATTTAGGTTTAGGATCAAAATTAGGTTTTGGTTAAAATTAGGTTTAGGCTTTGAATTAGGATTTTGGGTTTAAAATAGGTTTTTTGTCTAAATTAGGTTTTGGGTCGAATTAGGTTTTGGTCAAAATTAGGCCTCTGGTTATAATTTGGGTTTGGTCAAAATTTTCAAAAAATTATGGTTTCGGTATGAATTAGGATTTTGGGTCAAAATTGTTTGGTAAATTTAGGTTTTGTTGAATTAGGTTTTCTAAATTGGGTTTTGGTCAAAATTAGGTGTCCTTAAATTTAGGTTTAGGTTCAAAATTTAGGGTTTTGAATTAAAATTAGGTTCTTGGTTAAATTTAGGTTTTGGGACAAAAATAGGTTAGAATTAGGTTTTGGTTGAAATTTATGGTTTAGGTTAAAATTAGGTTTAAGTTCAATTAGGTTTTTGGTTAAAAATAGGGTTTTGTGTCTAAATTAGGTTTCGTATTAGGTTTGTCAAAATTAGGCTCTGGTTAAAATTTGGGTTTTGGGTCAAAATTTTTTTGGGTAAAATTAGGTTTGTTTGAATTAGGGTTGAAAATCGTTTGGGTCAAATTTAGGTTTTGGGTCAACATTAGGTTTATGCTTGAATTAGGTTTAGGTTAAAATAGGTTTTGGATCAAATTTAGGTTCTGGTTAAATGTGGTCTGGGTCAAAAATAGGTTCGCATTAGGTTTTGGGTCTAAATTAGGTTTGGGTCGAATTAGGTTTTGGTCGATTAGGTGGTTATTTTGGTAAAATTTTGGGTCCAAATTAGGTTTTGGTCAAAATTAGGTTTTGAGTAAAAATAGGTTTTGGGAAAATAGGTTAGAATTAGGTTTTTCTAAATTAGGTTGAATTGTTTTTGGTGTGTTGAGTTCAAAAGGGTTTTGGGAAAAATAGGTTAGAATTAGGTTTTGGTCAATTAGGTCTGGGTAAATTAGGTAGGTCAAATTTAGGTTCTTAATTTAGGTTTTCAATATTTAGGTTTGGATTAAAATTAGGTTCTGGTTAAATTTAGGTTAGAATTAGGTTTTGGTTCAAATTTAGGTTTAGGAGCAAAATTAGGTTTAGGTTAAAATTAGGGATTAGGCTTTGAATTAGGATTTTGGGTTTAAAATAGGTATTTTTTAATTAGGTTTTGGTCTTATTAGGTTTTGGGTAAAATTAGGTGTTATAATTTGGGTTTTGGGTAAAATTTAAAATGGTTTGGTTTAATTATTTTAAATTTTTTGGGTCAAATTTTTTTGGTCAAAAGGTTAGAATTAAGGTTTTGTAAAATTAGGTTTAGGTCAAAGTTTGTCAAATTTAGGTTTTGGAATTAGGGTTTTCTAAATTAGGATTTTGGTCGTATTAGGTTTTGGGTCAAAATTAGGCTTTGGGTTATTTTGGTCAAAATTTAGGTTTTGGATCCAAATTAGGTTTGGGTTTAATTAGGTTTTGAGTAAAAAGGTTTTGGGACAAAGAGGTTAGAATTAGGTTTTTGTGTCTAAATTAGAGTCTTGGGTCAAAATTAGGTTCCTTTAAATTTAGGTTTAGGTCAAAATTTAGGTTTTTGGATTAAAATTAGGTTCTGGTTAAATTTAGGTTTTGGGACAAAAAGGTTAGAATTAGGGTTTTGGTTCAAATTTAGGTTTAGGATCTAAATTAGGTTTTGGTAATTAGGTTTATGCTTAATTAGGTTTAGGTTAAAATAGGTTTTGGATCAAATTTAGGTTCTGGTTAAATGTAGGTTAAAATAGGTTCTGATAGAGTTTTGGGTCTAAATTAGGTTTTTAGGTTTGGGTATTAGTTTATTTTGTCAAAATTTTTTGGGTCCAAATTAGGTTTTGGTCAAAATTAGGTTTTGAGTAAAGGGTTTTGGGACAAATGTTAGAATTAGGTTTTGGGTCTAAATTAGAATTTGGGTTTTGTCAAAATTAAGGTGTCTAGTTAAAAAGGTTTTGGGACAAAATAGGTTAGAATTAGGTTTTTGGTAAAATTAGGTCTTTCAAAATTAGGTTATGGGTCAAATTTAGGGTCTATTAATTTAGGTTTAGGTCAAAATTTAGGGTTTGGATTAAAATTAGGTTCTGGTTAAATTTAGGTTTTTGACAAAAATAGGTTAGAATTAGGGTTTTGGTTCAAATTTAGGGTTTAGGATCAAAATTAGGTTTTGGGTTAAAATTAGGTTTAGGCTTTGAATTAGGATTTTGGGTTTAAAATAGGGTTTTTGTCTAAATTAGGTTTTGGGTCTAATTAGGTTTTGGGTCAAAATTAGGCCTCGTTATAATTTGGTTTTGGTCAAAATTTTGCCTAATATTAGGTTTCGGTATAATTAGGATTTTGGGTAAAATTGTTTTAAATTTAGGTTTTGGGTTGAATTAGGTTTTGGATCTAAATTGGTTTTGTCAAAATTATGGTTTTAAATTTAGGTTTAGGTTAAAATTTAGGTTTTGAATTAAAATTAGGTTCTTGGTTAAATTTAGGTTTTGGGACAAAAATAGGTTAGAATTAGGTTTTGGTTAAATTTATGGTTTAGGTTAAAATTAGGTTTAGTTCAATTAGGTTTTTGGTTAAAATAGGTTTTGTGTCTAAATTAGGTTTCTCAATTAGGTTTTGGGTCAAAATTAGGGCTTGTTAAAATTTGTTTGGTCAAAATTTTTTGGTAAATTAGGTTTGTTTGAATTAGGTTTGGGTCAAAATTGGTTTTAATTTAGGTTTTGGGTCAAATTAGGTTTATGCTTAATTAGGTTAGGTTAAAATAGGGTTTTGGATAAATTTAGGTTTAAATGTAGGTCTTCAAAATAGGTTCATTAGGTTTTGGGTCTAAATTAGGTTTTTAATTAGGTTTTGGGTCGAATTAGGTTAGGTTATTTTGGTCAAAATTTTTGGGTCCAAATTAGGTTTTGGTAAAATTAGGTTTTGAGTAAAAATAGGGTTTGGGACAATAGGTTAGAATTAGGGTTTTGGTCTAAATTAGGTTAGAATTTGGTTTCAATAAATTAGGTGTCGGTTTTGAGTTCAAAAAGGTTTTGGGACAAAATAGGTTAGAATTAGGGTTTTTGGTCAAAATTAGGTCTTGGGTAAAATTAGGTTATGGGTCAAATTTAGGTCTCTTAAATTTAGGTTTATGGTCAATATTTAGGGTTTGGATTAAAATTAGGTTCTGTTAAATTTAGGTTAGAATTAGGTTTTGGTTCAAATTTAGGTTTAGGAGCAAAATTAGGTTTAGGTTAAAATTAGGATTAGGCTTTGAATTAGGATTTTGGGTTTAAAATAGGTATTTTTTAATTAGGTTTTGGGTCATTAGGTTTGGGTCAAAATTAGGCTCAGGTTATAATTTGGGTTTTGGTAAAATTTAGGGTTTCGGTTTGAATTATATTTGGTCAAAATTGTTTGGGTCAAATTTAGGTGGTCAAAATAGGTTAGAATTAAGGTTTTGCTAAAATTAGGTTTAGGTCAAAATAGGGTTTGGTCAAATTTAGGTTTTGGATTAATTAGGTTTTCTAAATTAGGATTTTGGGTCGTATTAGGTTTTGGGTCAAAATTAGGTTTGGGTTATTTTGGGTCAAAATTTAGGTTTTGGATCCAAATTAGGTTTTGGGTTTGAATTAGGTTTTGAGTAAAAATAGGTTTTGGGACAAAAAGAGGGTTAGAATTAGGTTTTTGTGTCTAAATTAGAGTCTTGGGTCAAAATTAGGTTCCTGGTTAAATTTAGGTTTAGGGTCAAAATTTAGGTTTTTGGATTAAAATTAGGTTCTGGTTAAATTTAGGTTTTGGGACAAAAATAGGTTAGAATTAGGTTTTGGTTCAAATTTAGGTTTAGGATCTAAATTGGTTGGGTCAAAATTAGGTTTATGCTTGAATTAGGTTTAGGTTAAAAATAGGGTTTTGGATCAAATTTAGGTTCTGGGTTAAATGTAGGGTCTGGGTCAAAAATAGGTTCTGATAGGTTTTGGGTCTAAATTAGGTTGGTGAATTAGGTTTTGGGTCAATTAGGTTGTTATTTTGGTCAAATTTGGGGTCCAAATTAGGTTTTGGGTCAAATTAGGTTTTGAGTAAAAATAGGTTTTGGGACAAAATAGGTTAGAATTAGGTTTTGGGTCTAAATTGTTAGAATTGGTTTAAATTGTGTTGAGTTAAAAAGGGTTTTGGGAAAAATAGGTTAGAATTAGGTTTTGGGTCAAAATTGTCTTTAAATTAGGTCAAATTTAGCTTTTTTTTTTAAAATTTAGGATTAAAATTAGGTTCTGTTAAATTTAGGTTTTTAGGTTAAATTAGGTTTTGGTTCAAATTTAGGTTTAGGATCAAAATTAGTTTGGTTAAAATTAGGTTTAGGCTTTAATTAGGATTTTGGGTTTAAAATAGGTTTTTGTCTAAATTAGGTTTTGTCAATTAGGTTTGTAAATTAGTCTTATAATTTGTTTCAATTTAATAGGTTTGGTATGAATTAGATTTTGGTAAAATTAATTAGTTAATTAGGTTTTGGTCTAAATTTAATTTTCTAAATTTAGGTTTAGGTTAAAATTTAGGTTTTGAATTAAAATTAGGTTCTTGGTTAAATTTAGGTTTTGGGACAAAAAATAGAATTAGGGTTTTGGTTGAAATTTAGGTTTGTTATTAGGTTTTGGTTAAAATAGGTTTTGTGTCTAAATTAGGTTTTCATTAGGTATTGGTTAAATTGGGTTTTTAAAATTTTTTTGGGTAAAATTAGGTTTTTTAATTAGGCAAAATTTTTGGGTCAAATTTAGGTTTTGGGTCAAAATTAGGTTTATGCTTAATTAGGTTTAGGGTTAAAATAGGGTTTTGGATCAAATTTAGGTTCTGGTTAAATGTGGTCTGGGTCAAAATAGGTTCATTAGGTTTTGGGTCTAAATTAGGTTTGGTTAGGTTTTGGTCGATTAGGTTAGGTTATTTTGGGTAAAATTTGTTTGGGTCCAAATTAGGTTTTGGTAAAATTAGGTTTTGAGTAAAATAGGTTTTGGGAAAAATAGGTTAGAATTAGGTTTGGTCTAAATTAGGTTAGAATTTGGTTTGGGTCAAATTTCTTAAGTGTGGTTTTGAGTTAAAAAGGGTTTTGGGACAAAATAGGTTAAATTAGGTTTTTGGTAAAATTAGGTCTTGGGTCAAAATTAGGTTATGGGTCAAATTTAGGTTTATTTAGGTTTGGTCAATATTTAGGTTTGGATTAAAATTAGGTTCTGGGTTAAATTTAGGTTAGAATTAGGGTTTGGTTCAAATTTAGGTTTAGGAGAAAATTAGGGTTAGGGTTAAAATTAGGATTAGGCTTTGAATTAGGATTTTGGGTTTAAAATAGGTATTTTTATAAATTAGGTTTTGGGTCAAATTAGGTTTTGGGTCAAAATTAGGTTAGGTAAAATTTTTTAAATAGTTTGGTTTGAATTATTTTGGGTCAAAATTTTTGGTCAAATTTGGTTGGGTAGTATGGGTAAAATAGGTTTGTCAAATTTAGGTTTTGGATCTAATTAGGGTTTTTTAAATTAGGTTTTGGGTCATTAGTTTTGGTAAAATTAGGTTTGGGTTATTTTGGGTCAAAATTTAGGTTTTGGATCCAAATTAGGTTTTGGGTTTGAATTAGGTTTTGAGTAAAAATAGGTTTTGGGACAAAAGGTTAGAATTAGGTTTTTGTGTCTAAATTGGTCTGGGTCAAAATTAGGTTCCTTAAATTTAGGTTTAGGGTCAAAATTTAGGTTTTGGATTAAAATTAGGTTCTGGTTAAATTTAGGTTTTGGGACAAAATAGGTTAGAATTAGGTTTTGGTTCAAATTTAGGTTTAGGATCTAAATTAGGTTTTGGGTCAAAATTAGGTTTATGCTTTGAATTAGGTTTAGGGTTAAAATAGGTTTTGGATCAAATTTAGGTTCTGGTTAAATGTAGGGTCTGGGTCAAAAATAGGGTTCGATTAGAGTTTTGGGTCTAAATTAGGTTTTGGGGTCGAATTAGGTTTTGGGTCGAATTAGGTTGGTTATTTTGGGTCAAAATTTTTTGGGTCCAAATTAGGGTTTGGGTCAAAATTAGGTTTTGAGTAAAAATAGGGTTTTGGGACAAAATAGGTTAGAATTAGGGTTTTGGGTCTAAATTGGGTTAGAATTTGGGTTTGGGTCAAAATTAGGTGTTGAGTTAAAAAAGGGTTTTGGGACAAAAATAGGTTAGAATTAGGTTTTGGGTCAAAATTAGGTCTTGGGTCAAAATTAGGTTATGGTCAAATTTAGGTTCTTTAATTTAGGTTTAGGGTCAAAATTTAGGTTTGGATTAAAATTAGGTTCTGGTTAAATTTAGGTTTTGCAAAAAGTTAGAATTAGGTTTTGGTTCAAATTTAGGTTTAGGATCAAAATTAGGTTTTGGGTGAAAATTAGGGTTTAGGCTTTGAATTAGGATTTTGGGTTTAAAATAGGTTTTTTTGTCTAAATTAGGTTTTGGGTCGAATTAGGTTTTGGGTCAAAATTAGGCCTCTGGTTATAATTTGGGTTTTGGGTCAAAATTTTGCCAACAAAATTAGGTTTCGGTATGAATTAGGATTTTGGTCAAAATTCGGTTTGGGTCAAATTTAGGTTTTGGGTTAGAATTAGGTTTTGGATCTAAATTGGGTTTTGGGTCAAAATTAGGCGGTTCTTTAAATTTAGTTTCAAAATTTAGGTTTTGAATTAAAATTAGGTTCTTGGTTAAATTTAGGTTTTGGGACAAAATAGGTTAGAATTAGGGTTTTGGTTGAAATTTATGGTTTAGGTTAAAATTAGGGTTTAAGTCAAATTAGGGTTTTGGTTAAAAATAGGGTTTTGTGTCTAAATTAGGTTTCGGCAATTAGGTTGGTCAAAATAGGCTTGTTAAAATTTGGGTTTTGGGTCAAAATTTGTTTGGGTCAAAATTAGGTTTTTGGTTTGAATTAGGGTTTGGGTCAAAATGTTTTGGTAAATTTAGGTTTTGGGTCAACATTAGGTTTATGCTTTGAATTAGGGTTAAGGGTTAAAAATAGGGTTTTGGATCAAATTTAGGTTTTGGGTTAAATGTAGTGTCTGGGTCAAAAATAGGGTTCGTATTAGG